>JAFJHM010000091.1:0-68425 GCA_019201815.1 Bombus balteatus | reverse complement strand
TCGTTCCTCTTGTCCCACTGTTAGCAGACGTTGCTCATCTTTGGGCGAGACTCCCAGCGGTATTGTAATTCAAATAAATTCAGTAAATCTTGTTTAATATAGCCCAACCATTATTTCAAAAATAACTTTAATCCTCTCCCGCGCTAGTACTCCTGCCCATAGCAGGTTAGCCGAAAAAGTGGAAATTATTTACAAGTGGCATCGAAATAATTAACGCTACCCAATTAATACACCAAACACTGAAAGCGAAAGAGAAATCAGCACGACATCTGACATTAAATACTATAGACGGGAAAGGAAAGGTACATATATAAAATAAAAAAAAAAAAAAAAACGATAAACGGAATTCTCCTCTCGAAATAGTCCTTGACTATTTCTGTGGCAGCAACTACCGTATTATTTAAAATTCAAAATATATTTCGAGAATTATTATCCTTTATCCTTCTCGATCAAACTAAAGGATTAATACAATTAAAGAAGTAAACGAGAATGTAACAATAGACGAAAGATTCTGTTTTGCGAGCTGCTGGGCTGGTTCCGAGGCTGGAATGCACGTGAAATACGTTCTCCGCTTAAGACGCAGTAAATACAGCGCTTATACGTTGAAATATATCAAATGGGAACAAAATACACTTATTCTTTGTTAAAATAAAAAAATTGTTGAGTTTTACCATATTAAAAACTTGTTTCTTGTTAAATGCACGTACAATACGTTCTGTGCGTAAGATGCAGTAAATACAGCGCTTATGTCGAAATATATCAAATGGAAACAAAAATACGCTTATTCTTTGTTAAAATAAAAAAATTGTTGTTTTACTCATATTAAGAACTTGTTTCTTGGGTTGAATGCACGCGTACAATACGTTCTGGTGCGTAAGATGCAGTAAATACAGCGCTTATACGCTCGTCATAACAAACGGGAACAAAAATACGCTTATTCCTTTGTCAAAATTGAAGAATTGTTTAGTTTTTATGAGCTTTGAGCTTGTTTTGTCGCTGGTTGCCCACTACGTTCTGCGTGTAAAATTCTGTATGTGCATGTTACGTCCCGCGCTCGCGCGCGCATCAAAACTAACAATATGTAAACTTAGACAACTCCACCACGAGTCCCTTTTGAATAAATCGTTGCGTGGTAATTATTCAAGGACAAATTGAGCTATAAATACGCGTACCATCCCAGCGCAAAGCGATTTTTTGGTTAATTGTTTTGGTCGACGAAACCGGTACACTGGGTGAGTCTGCCATTGTCAATCCGCTAATAATTAAAATTTAGTCAAAGTTCCTACACGCGATCCCGCATTTAAAGTTACCAACTAGGGTGAAACCCTAGGCGTGCGAATCCGACAATTCAGACATTGTCGTTAGTCGCGAGTCAATTGTTAACCAATTAGACAGATATAATAATTGTTGAAATTGTAGAGTCTAAATAAATTGTAAAGCGAGACGAGCTAAAATTCAAGAATTTATCGCCCTAACATATACAAGCAAGGCGAGAGTTTCGATTTGGCAACATCTCTTCTCCGTTAATTTCGGCGTTGTACGAGATTCGACATCAAAGCAAAATCATTCGTCAACAATCCAATCGAAGAATAAAATTATAAAAAACATAATTAACGCGAAGAAATACCCGAGACATTGAAATCATAACAACCATTCGCTGTATTAACCAGTAATCTGACGTAGTGTTGATTACGGTGTTTTCAAACATTGGAAACGTTTGCGGGTTTTCGTTCCTCTTGTCCCACTGTTAGCAGACGTTGCTCATCTTTTGGGCGAGACTCCTAGCGGTATTGTAATTCAAATAAATTCAGTAAAACTTGTTTATCATAGCCTAACCATTATTTCAAAATAACTTTAATCCTCTCCCGCGCTAGTACTCCTGCCCATAGCAGGTTAGCCGAAAAGTGGAAATTATTTACAAGTGGCATCGAAATAATTAACGCTACCCAATTAATACACCAAACACTGAAAGCGAAAGAGAAATCAGCACGACATCTGACTTAAATACTATAGACGGAAAGGAAAGGTACATATATAAAATAAAAAAAAAACGATAAACGGAATTCTCTCTCGAAATAGTCCTTGGACTATTTCTGGTGGCAGCAACTACCGTATTATTTAAAATTCAAAAATATATTTCGAGAATTATTATCCTTTATCCTTCTCGATCAAACTAGCGATTAATACAATTAAAGAAGTAAACGAGAATGTAACAATAGACGAAAGATTCTGTTTTTGCGAGCTGCTGGGCTGGTTCCGAGGCTGGAATGCACGTGCACTACGTTCTGCGCGTAAGATGCAGTAAATACAGCGCTTATACGTCGAAATATATCAAACGGGAACGAAAATACGCTTATTCTTTGTCAAAATCGAAGAATTGTTTAGTTTTGCGAGCTTCTGAGCTTGTTTTGTCGCTGGTATGCACGTGCACTACGTTCTGCGTGTAAAATTCTGTATGTGCATATTACGTCCCGCGCTCCGCGCGCCGGACAAAACTAACAATATGTAAACTTAGACAACCCCACCACGAGTCCCTTTTGAATAAATCGTTACGTGGTAATTATTCAAGGACAAATTGAGCTATAAATACGCTTACCATCCCAGCGCAAAGCGATTTTTAGTTAATTGTTGTTAGTCGACGAAACCGGTACACTGGGTGAGTCTGCCATTGTCAATCCGCTAATAATTAAAATTTAGTCAAAGTTCCTACACGCGATCCCGCATTTAAAGTTACCAACTAGGGTGAAACCCTAGGCGTGCGAATCCGACAATTCAGACATTGTCGTTAGTCGCGAGTCAATTGTTAACCAATTAGACAGATATAATAATTGTTGAAATTGTAGAGTCTAAATAAATTGTAAAGCGAGACGAGCTAAAATTCAAGAATTTATCGCCCTAACATATACAAGCAAGGCGAGAGTTTCGATTTGGCAACATCTCTTCTCCGTTAATTTCGGCGTTGTACGAGATTCGACATCAAAGCAAAATCATTCGTCAACAATCCAATCGAAGAATAAAATATAAAAACATAATTAACGCGAAGAAATACCCGAGACATTGAAATCATAACGACCATTCGCTGTTTTAACCAGTAATCTGACGTAGTGTTGATTACGGTGTTTTCAAACATTGGAAACGTTTGCGGGTTTTCGTTCCTCTTGTCCCACTGTTAGCAGACGTTGCTCATCTTTGGGCGAGACTCCCAGCGGTATTGTAATTCAAATAAATTCAGTAAATCTTGTTTAATATAGCCTAACCATTATTTCAAAATAACTTTAATCCTCTCCCGCGCTAGTACTCCTGCCCATAGCAGGTTAGCCGAAAAAGTGGAAATTATTTACAAGTGGCATCGAAATAATTAACGCTACCTAATTAATACACCAAACACTGAAAGCGGAAGAGAAATCAGCACGACATCAGACTTAAATACTATAGACGGAAAGGGAAAGGTACATATATAAAATAAAAAAAAACGATAAACGGAATTCTCTCTCGAAATAGTCCTTGGACTATTTCTGGTGGCAGCTAACTACCGTATTATTTAAAATTCAAAATATATTTCGAGAATTATTATCCTTTATCCTTCTCGATCAAACTAGCGATTAATACAATTAAAGAAGTAAACGAGAATGTAACAATAGACGAAAGATTCTGTTTTGCGAGCTGCTGGGCTGGTTCCGAGGCTGGAATGCACGTGCACTACGTTCTGCGTGTAACCCCTCCCAATTTGTATGTGCATACGTGGCTCCGGGGCGGACAAAACCTAGCAATATGTAAACTTAGACAACTCCACCACGAGTCCCTTTTGAATAAATCGTTACGTGGTAATTATTCAAGGACAAATTGAGCTATAAATACGCGTACCATCCCAGCGCAAAGCGATTTTTAGTTAATTGTTTTTAGTCGACGAAACCGGTACACTGGGTGAGTCTGCCATTGTCAATCCGCTAATAATTAAAAATTTAGTCAATGTTCCTACACGCGATCCCGCATTTAAGTTACCAACTAGGGTGAAACCCTTAGGCGTGCGAATCCGACAATTCAGACATTGTCATTAGTCGCGAGTCAATTCGTTAACCAATTAGACCACCAAGATATAAATAATTGTTGAAATTGTAGGTTCTAAATAAATTGTAAAAGCAGACGAGCTAAAATTCAAGAATTTATCGCCCTAACATATACAAGCAAGGCGAGAGAGTTTACGATTTGGCAACATCTCTTCTCCGTTAATTTCGGCGTTGTACGAGATTCGACATCAAAGCAAAATCATTCCGTCAACAATCCAATCGAAGAATAAAATATATAAAACATAATTAACGCGAAGAAATACCCGAGACATTGAAATCACTAACAACCATTCGCTGTATTAACCAGTAATCTGACGTAGTGTTGATTACGGTGTTTTCAAACATTGGAAACGTTTGCGGGTTTTCGTTCCTCTTGTCCCACTGTTAGCAGACGTTGCGTCATCTTTGGGGCGAGACTCCTAGCGGTATTGTAATTCAAATAAATTCAGTAAAACTTGTTTATCATAGCCTAACCATTATTTCCAAAATAACTTTAATCCTCTCCCGCGCTAGTACTCCTGCCCATAGCAGGTTAGCCGAAAAGTGGAAATTATTTACAAGTGGCATCGAAATAATTAACGCTACCCAATTAATACCCCAACACTTGAAAGCGAAAGAGAAATCAGCACGACATCAGACTTAAATACTATAGACGGAAAGGAAGTGCAAGTCATATATGTTACGTCCCACAGCTCCGCGCGCGCCGGACAAAACCTACAATATGTAAACTTAGACAACCCCACCCCGAGTTCCTTTTGAATAAATCGTTACGTGGTAATTATTCAAGGACAAATTGAGCTATAAATACGCATCCTAGCGCAAAGCGATTTTTAGTTAGTTAGTTAGTTAATTGTTGTTAGTCGACGAAACCGGTACATTGGGTGACACTCCGCTAATAAATAAAAAAATAATAAAAATTCAAACAAACGACCTAAACAAGCAATAAATAAAAAAAAAACGTAAACGCGAGAAGCAAAAAACAAAAAAAAAAAACATAGTCGCGAACTTAATAATTAACAAACAATAACACATATAAAAAAATAGTAAAAAGTAGAGTCTAAATAAACTGTAAGCGAGACAACGACGAGCTAGAATTCAAGAATTCATCGCCCTAACATATACAGGCAAGGCGAGAGTTTCGATTTGGCATCATTTCTTCTCCGTTAATTTCGGCGTTGTACGAAATTCGACATCAAGGCAAAATTCCAACAACCATCGAAGAATAATATATCAAAAACATAATTAACGCGAAGAAATACCCGAGACATTGAAATCATAACGACCATTCGCTGTATTAACCAGTAATCTGACGTAGTGTTGATTACGGTGTTTTCAAACATTGGAAACGTTTGCGGGTTTTCGTTCCTCTCGTCCCACTGTTAGCAGACGTTGGTCATCTTTGGGCGAGACTCCTGGCGATATTGTAATTCAAATAAATTCAGTAAATCTTGTTTATCATAGCCTAACCATTATTTCAAAATAACTTTAATCCTCTCCCGCGCTAGTACTCCTGCCCATAGCAGGTTAGCCGAAAAGTGGAAACTATTTACCAGTCGCATTGAAATAATTAACGCTACCCAATTAATACACCAATCATTGAAAGCGAAAGAGAAACCAACACGACATCAGACTTAAATACTATAGACGGAAAAGGAAAGGATATATATATATATATATATAAATAAAAGAAAACGATAAACAGAATTCTCTCTCGAAATAGTCCTTGGACTATTTCTGGTGGCAGCAACTACCGTATATTTCGGAAATTATTATCCTTTATCCTTCTCGATCAAACTAGCGGTTAATACGATTAACCAAGTAAACGAGGACGTAACAGTATAGAAATAAATTTTTGGTGGCAGCGGTGGGATTCGCTCCACAGAGGATTAAAGTTATTACGATTAACGGTGGGATACTCTCCACAGAGGATTAAAGTTCTTTGGAGTATTAACTAAAAAAATAAATAGAAAACATGTCGACCGCACGAGACTCCCTGAAGAAAGACATGCTCTTGATGTTATCGGAAAAACTTACAGCATGGGACGCGAATTTTCGCGATATGAGTGCAAAAATGAATGAATTACAAAACAACATGCTCGAACTCAAAACAAAAAAGGGAACCTAAGTCAACCGTATCGCAGCCGGCAACTCAACAAGAGACAACGCAGCCAGGTAGATATTCTCAACCGATTATACTAAAAAGACGCGATCGAGTCGGTACCAGTGTTCGACGGACATCGACCCTCGGTATTTCAATTTTTAAGAGCATGCGAGCGCGCGCGAAACATGGTTCCTAGGTATCAAGAACCTCAGTTGGTAAAATTATTAACAAATAAGCTCCGTGGACACGCGCTCCTCGCCATCGAAGACACCGAACTGATGAGTCTATACGATTTCGGGAATAAATTAAAAGATCTGTTCGGTCCAGGGAAATCTCTTAACGAATATAAGGGAGAATTAGGAACAATATTTCAACAACCGGGAGAAGATATTCTAGATTATATAGATCGCGTCAGAGACCTTAGGTTAGCGATAATGTACGGGGAAAGATACGAGTACGGCACCGTATTCCAAGATAGAATAGATCGAAACACGAGGGAGGCTTTTGTTAGGGGGCTTCCAAACGAGGTGTATTTACGAGTAAAGCTAGCAGGATACCAATCCTTGGACGATGCGTACCGCCAAGCCGTGAAAGCAACACGAGAATTAAAACAAGCAAACGATAGAATACGATACCAACGTCCGACACCTCCGAACAATTATAACGGAAACAACACCCGTCCCCTATACAATAGTAACTACATCGAAAACGACCACCAGGACCGGACATTTGTACCGCCGCCGCGGAATCGTCTAAACGACCCGGGAATAGAGAAAGATGTTAGGAAAAGAGCAAGAGTAATAACCTGGAAAGAAAAAGATGTAAATAAATACCCCGATAGAGATCTAAGTCAAAAGAGGGATGTGGATTATTTTGAAACAATCAACCTTTCAATACAAACACTGTTCCGTTGCTGCGATAAAAGATGTTACCTTAAATAGCAAGAGGACGCACGACACCACAGACAAGATCATGAGTGAGAAATCTCCCGAGTTCCCAACCAAGATGAACAATACTGATGCCAAAGAATTTTTGGAAGAAGTGGAGACTAGGAAATTAAACGACGAAGCGATGGGCGACGCTTGTCCCCTTGGCAGGGAGGAAGGGGCAAGTTTCCACGAGTTCTCTGAGCGTTTCAAATATAATAGGAGGAGAGATGGCGAGTGTGTCTCACTCAAAAGCTTCTATAAAACCACCAGAAGGTAACTTTATCGAACTCAAAGCCAAGTCATTAAATTCTAAGGAAGGTCAGACTACAGAGAATAAAAAGTATAGCTAGCCCTAAACCCAAAAACGGAATCTATGAGCAAGGAAGTTTGTAATAAGAATTTAAGGAATAATTCTGGATATACTGTAAATATTCCTAAACGTCCCACACAAATAATTAATAACTTACATACAATAAGCACTTCCAGTGAAGCTATTCATTCTGAAAAGGTAGAGAAAAATCAATGGGTTGTGAATAAAATAAACAAAGAAGAAAAAATGGTAATCGAGGAAAAGAATTCTAAACATTTTCAGGCTGAAAAACCACAAGTTAAACGGGCTCAAAGAAATCGAAAAGAAGAAAATAGGGAATCACCAGTCGAAGGTACACATAAAAACTTGAATAAATACGCTAGCCATTGGATTACAATTGGATTAAAAATACTTCATTGGTTACTACATCTAGTGTTTGGTTTAGCTAGCACGAGTGCAGACCTTATGATTCCTTTTGGAAAATATAGATGGTATCATACTATACTACATCCAGGATATTTATGGGTTAATATAGCTATGAAATTTTCAAAACTTCGTATTTTGAATGCTACTGGCAAGCAATTTGATAATTGGCTCGGTGATAGTAAACTTGCGCCTTGGCGCAAAATAAAAACCAAAATGAAGAAAAGGAAGAAATTGGCAATCGGATACATGGTAGAAAAATGTTGCTTGTCAAATACTGCGGATAGGAAAATTCAAGGGAAAATCAAAAGAGAAATTACTATGTGCATTTTAACTATTGTTCGAATATAAAAATGTGTTATTCAACAAAATAACTACAAACCGTGAAAGTGAAAACATAATTAAATTAAGAGATTATTATATTGTACCGTATTATTATAGTATTATTATATTAAATCAGATATAAGGAAACAAGGTTATATTACATAATTGTGACCGATGATACAATGTGCACGTGCTAAATTGAATCAATTAAACTGGAAAGACAATCGTACCGAGAACAGTTAATATTCTAGGAGTCATGGAGGAAACCACGTTAACAACAGTAACAAGGAACGCAGCATCAAAATTGTGGAACGGCCTTATCGAACTCGGAACAGTTAGTGCGGCGATACTCGGACTCTTCTTATATTAAAGTTAATCAAATCGATAGTATACATAGCTATACATGGGTACCAATTACATGAAACCTATGGATGCGGAATCGCCCTCCTCGGAGCAATATGCGGTTCAATCACCCACCTGCTACTCTACATTAAAAGAAAACGCGATGTCGAAAACGAGACGAACCAACCACAAGGGATAGCAATCACGCCGTCTAGTACAGTAGACCAACAACCAACAGCCTCGACATCTTCTCTGGTCGAGCACAGGTAAACGATCAGTCAAATTTCTCCGGAAATTTGAACTGCAAGGGCGGGGGTGTTACGTCCCGCGCTCCGCGCGCGCCGGACAAAACCTACAATATGTAAACTTAGACAACCCCACCCCGAGTTCCTTTTGAATAAATCGTTACGTGGTAATTATTCAAGGACAAATTGAGCTATAAATACGCTTACCATCCTAGCGCAAAGCGATTTTTAGTTAGTTAGTTAGTTAATTGTTGTTAGTCGACGAAACCGGTACATTGGGTGAGACAAAAAAGAAACGAGACGAGCTAGAATTCAAGAATTTATCGCCCTAACATATACAGGCAAGGCGAGAGTTTCGATTTGGCATCATTTCTTCTCCGTTAATTTCGGCGTCGTACGAAATTCGATATCAAAAAAATCATTCCGTCAACAACCAATCGAAGAATAAAATATCAAAAACATAATTAACGCGAAGGAATACCCGAGACATTGAAATCATAACGACCGTTCGCTGTATTAACCAGTAATCTGACGTAGTGTTGATTACGGTGTTTTCAAACATTGGAAACGTTTGCGGGTTTTCGTTCCTCTTGTCCCACTGTTAGCAGACGTTGCTCATCTTTGGGCGAGACTCCTGGCGATATTGTAATTCAAATAAATTCTGTAAATCTTGTTTATCATAGCCTAACTATTATTTCAAAATAACTTTAATCCTCTCCCGCGCTAGTACTCCTGCCCATAGCAGGTTAGCCGAAAAAGTGGAAACTATTTTCCAGTCGCATTGATATAATTAACGCTACCCAATTAATACACCAATCATTGAAAGCGAAAGAGAAATCAGCACGACATCAGACTTAAATACTATAGACAGTAACAAGGAAAGGTATATATATATATATAAAAAAGAAAACATAAACATTCTGAAATAGTCTGATTGGTGGAGAATACAACGATATCTTAAGGGTTAATAAACAGAAAAGATAACATATATAAAATAAAAAAAAACGATAAACGGAATTCTCTCTCGAAATAGTCCTTGGACTATTTCTGGTGGCAGCAACTACCGTATTATTTAAAATTCAAAATATATTTCGAGAATTATTATCCTTTATCCTTCTCGATCAAACTAGCGATTAATACAATTAAAGAAGTAAACGAGAATGTAACAATAGACGAAAGATTCTGTTTTGCGAGCTGCTGGGCTGGTTCCGAGGCTGGAATGCACGTGCACTACGTTCTGCGCGTAAGATGCAGTAAATACAGCGCTTATACGTCGAAATATCTCAAACGGGACAGTCAAAATCGAAGAATTGTTGAGTTTTGCGAGCTTCTGAGCTTGTTTTGTCGCTGGAATGCACGTACAATACGTTCTGCGCGTAAGATGCAGTAAATACAGCGCTTATACGTCGAAATATCTCAAACGGGAACGAAAATACGCTTATTCTTTGTCAAAATCGAAGAATTGTTGAGTTTTACGATATTCAGAACTTGTTTTGTCGCTGGAATGCACGTACAATACGTTCTGCGCGTAAGATGCAGTAAATACAGCGCTTATACGTCGAAATATATCAAACGGGAACGAACATACGCTTATTCTTTGTCAAAATCGAAGAATTGTTTAGTTTTGCGAGCTTCTGAGCTTGTTTTGTCGCTGGTATGCACGTGCACTACGTTCTGCGTGTAAAATTCTGTATGTGCATGTTACGTCCTAGCTCCGCGCGCGCGGACAAAACTAACAATATGTAAACTTAGACAACCCCACCACGAGTCCCTTTTGAATAAATCGTTACGTGGTAATTATTCAAGGACAAATTGAGCTATAAATACGCTTACCATCCCAGCGCAAAGCGATTTTTAGTTAATTGTTGTTAGTCGACGAAACCGGTACACTGGGTGAGTCTGCCATTGTCAATCCGCTAATAATTAAAATTTAGTCAAAGTTCCTACACGCGATCCCGCATTTAAAGTTACCAACTAGGGTGAAACCCTAGGCGTGCGAATCCGACAATTCAGACATTGTCGTTAGTCGCGAGTCAATTGTTAACCAATTAGACAGATATAATAATTGTTGAAATTGTAGAGTCTAAATAAATTGTAAAGCGAGACGAGCTAAAATTCAAGAATTTATCGCCCTAACATATACAAGCAAGGCGAGAGTTTCGATTTGGCAACATCTCTTCTCCGTTAATTTCGGCGTTGTACGAGATTCGACATCAAAGCAAAATCATTCGTCAACAATCCAATCGAAGAATAAAATATAAAAACATAATTAACGCGAAGAAATACCCGAGACATTGAAATCATAACGACCATTCGCTGTTTTAACCAGTAATCTGACGTAGTGTTGATTACGGTGTTTTCAAACATTGGAAACGTTTGCGGGTTTTCGTTCCTCTTGTCCCACTGTTAGCAGACGTTGCTCATCTTTGGGCGAGACTCCCAGCGGTATTGTAATTCAAATAAATTCAGTAAATCTTGTTTAATATAGCCTAACCATTATTTCAAAATAACTTTAATCCTCTCCCGCGCTAGTACTCCTGCCCATAGCAGGTTAGCCGAAAAGTGGAAATTATTTACAAGTGGCATCGAAATAATTAACGCTACCCAATTAATACACCAAACACTGAAAGCGAAAGAGAAATCAGCACGACATCAGACTTAAATACTATAGACGGAAAGGAAAGGTACATATATAAAAATAAAAAAAAACGATAAACGGAATTCTCTCTCGAAATAGTCCTTGGACTATTTCTGGTGGCAGCAACTACCGTATTATTTAAAATTCAAAATATATTTCGAGAATTATTATCCTTTATCCTTCTCGATCAAACTAGCGATTAATACAATTAAAGAAGTAAACGAGAATGTAACAATAGACGAAAGATTCTGTTTTGCGAGCTGCTGGGCTGGTTCCGAGGCTGGAATGCACGTGCACTACGTTCTGCGCGTAAGATGCAGTAAATACAGCGCTTATACGTCGAAATATCTCAAACGGGAACGAAAATACGCTTATTCTTTGTCAAAATCGAAGAATTGTTTAGTTTTGCGAGCTTCTGAGCTTGTTTTGTCGCTGGAATGCACGTACAATACGTTCTGCGCGTAAGATGCAGTAAATACAGCGCTTATACGTCGAAATATCTCAAACGGGAACGAACATACGCTTATTCTTTGTCAAAATCGAAGAATTGTTTAGTTTTGCGAGCTTCTGAGCTTGTTTTGTCGCTGGTATGCACGTGCACTACGTTCTGCGTGTAAAATTCTGTATGTGCATGTTAGAACGTCCCGCGCTCCGCGCGCGCCGGACAAAACTAACAATATGTAAACTTAGACAACCCCACCACGAGTCCCTTTTGAATAAATCGTTACGTGGTAATTATTCAAGGACAAATTGAGCTATAAATACGCTTACCATCCCAGCGCAAAGCGATTTTTAGTTAATTGTTGTTAGTCGACGAAACCGGTACACTGGGTGAGTCTGCCATTGTCAATCCGCTAATAATTAAAAATTTAGTCAAAGTTCCTACACGCGATCCCGCATTTAAAGTTACCAACTAGGGTGAAACCCTAGGCGTGCGAATCCGACAATTCAGACATTGTCGTTAGTCGCGAGTCAATTGTTAACCAATTAGACAGATATAATAATTGTTGAAATTGTAGAGTCTAAATAAATTGTAAAGCGAGACGAGCTAAAATTCAAGAATTTATCGCCCTAACATATACAAGCAAGGCGAGAGTTTCGATTTGGCAACATCTCTTCTCCGTTAATTTCGGCGTTGTACGAGATTCGACATCAAAGCAAAATCATTCGTCAACAATCCAATCGAAGAATAAAATATAAAAACATAATTAACGCGAAGAAATACCCGAGACATTGAAATCATAACGACCATTCGCTGTTTTAACCAGTAATCTGACGTAGTGTTGATTACGGTGTTTTCAAACATTGGAAACGTTTGCGGGTTTTCGTTCCTCTTGTCCCACTGTTAGCAGACGTTGCTCATCTTTGGGCGAGACTCCCAGCGGTATTGTAATTCAAATAAATTCAGTAAATCTTGTTTAATATAGCCTAACCATTATTTCAAAATAACTTTAATCCTCTCCCGCGCTAGTACTCCTGCCCATAGCAGGTTAGCCGAAAAGTGGAAATTATTTACAAGTGGCATCGAAATAATTAACGCTACCCAATTAATACACCAAACACTGAAAGCGAAAGAGAAATCAGCACGACATCAGACTTAAATACTATAGACGGAAAGGAAAGGTACATATATAAAATAAAAAAAAAAAAACGATAAACGGAATTCTCTCTCGAAATAGTCCTTGGACTATTTCTGGTGGCAGCAACTACCGTATTATTTAAAATTCAAAATATATTTCGAGAATTATTATCCTTTATCCTTCTCGATCAAACTAGCGATTAATACAATTAAAGAAGTAAACGAGAATGTAACAATAGACGAAAGATTCTCTTTTGCGAGCTGCTGGGCTGGTTCCGAGGCTGGAATGCACGTGCACTACGTTCTGCGTGTAAAATTCTGTATGTGCATGTTACGTCCCGCGCTCCGCGCGCGCCGGACAAAACTAACAATATGTAAACTTAGACAACCCCACCACGAGTCCCTTTTGAATAAATCGTTACGTGGTAATTATTCAAGGACAAATTGAGCTATAAATACGCTTACCATCCCAGCGCAAAGCGATTTTTAGTTAATTGTTGTTAGTCGACGAAACCGGTACACTGGGTGAGTCTGCCATTGTCAATCCGCTAATAATTAAAATTTAGTCAAAGTTCCTACACGCGATCCCGCATTTAAAGTTACCAACTAGGGTGAAACCCTAGGCGTGCGAATCCGACAATTCAGACATTGTCGTTAGTCGCGAGTCAATTGTTAACCAATTAGACAGATATAATAATTGTTGAAATTGTAGAGTCTAAATAAATTGTAAAGCGAGACGAGCTAAAATTCAAGAATTTATCGCCCTAACATATACAAGCAAGGCGAGAGTTTCGATTTGGCAACATCTCTTCTCCGTTAATTTCGGCGTTGTACGAGATTCGACATCAAAGCAAAATCATTCGTCAACAATCCAATCGAAGAATAAAATATAAAAAACATAATTAACGCGAAGAAATACCCGAGACATTGAAATCATAACGACCATTCGCTGTTTTAACCAGTAATCTGACGTAGTGTTGATTACGGTGTTTTCAAACATTGGAAACGTTTGCGGGTTTTCGTTCCTCTTGTCCCACTGTTAGCAGACGTTGCTCATCTTTGGGCGAGACTCCCAGCGGTATTGTAATTCAAATAAATTCAGTAAATCTTGTTTAATATAGCCTAACCATTATTTCAAAATAACTTTAATCCTCTCCCGCGCTAGTACTCCTGCCCATAGCAGGTTAGCCGAAAAGTGGAAATTATTTACAAGTGGCATCGAAATAATTAACGCTACCCAATTAATACACCAAACACTGAAAGCGGAAGAGAAATCAG
Source organism: Bombus balteatus (assembly GCA_019201815.1). Classification (NCBI taxonomy): domain Eukaryota; kingdom Metazoa; phylum Arthropoda; class Insecta; order Hymenoptera; family Apidae; genus Bombus; species Bombus balteatus. Next base: position 54,189 of record JAFJHM010000091.1, on the reverse strand, counting down.
CACGACATCAGACTTAAATACTATAGACGGAAAGGAAAGGTACATATATAAAATAAAAAAAAAAAACGATAAACGGAATTCTCTCTCGAAATAGTCCTTGGACTATTTCTGGTGGCAGCAACTACCGTATTATTTAAAATTCAAAATATATTTCGAGAATTATTATCCTTTATCCTTCTCGATCAAACTAGCGATTAATACAATTAAAGAAGTAAACGAGAATGTAACAATAGACGAAAGATTCTGTTTTGCGAGCTGCTGGGCTGGTTCCGAGGCTGGAATGCACGTGCACTACGTTCTGCGTGTAAAATTCTGTATGTGCATACTACGTCCCCGCGAGCTCGCCCGCGCGCCGGACAAAACTAACAATATGTAAACTTAGACAACTCCACCACGAGTCCCTTTTGAATAAATCGTTACGTGGTAATTATTCAAGGACAAATTGAGCTATAAATACGCGTACCATCCCAGCGCAAAGCGATTTTTAGTTAATTGTTTTTAGTCGACGAAACCGGTACACTGGGTGAGTCTGCCATTGTCAATCCGCTAATAATTAAAATTTAGTCAAAGTTCCTACACGCGATCCCGCATTTAAAGTTACCAACTAGGGTGAAACCCTAGGCGTGCGAATCCGACAATTCAGACATTGTCGTTAGTCGCGAGTCAATTGTTAACCAATTAGACAGATATAATAATTGTTGAAATTGTAGAGTCTAAATAAATTGTAAAGCGAGACGAGCTAAAATTCAAGAATTTATCGCCCTAACATATACAAGCAAGGCGAGAGTTTCGATTTGGCAACATCTCTTCTCCGTTAATTTCGGCGTTGTACGAGATTCGACATCAAAGCAAAATCATTCGTCAACAATCCAATCGAAGAATAAAATATAAAAACATAATTAACGCGAAGAAATACCCGAGACATTGAAATCATAACAACCATTCGCTGTATTAACCAGTAATCTGACGTAGTGTTGATTACGGTGTTTTCAAACATTGGAAACGTTTGCGGGTTTTCGTTCCTCTTGTCCCACTGTTAGCAGACGTTGCTCATCTTTGGGCGAGACTCCTAGCGGTATTGTAATTCAAATAAATTCAGTAAAACTTGTTTATCATAGCCTAACCATTATTTCAAAATAACTTTAATCCTCTCCCGCGCTAGTACTCCTGCCCATAGCAGGTTAGCCGAAAAAGTGGAAATTATTTACAAGTGGCATCGAAATAATTAACGCTACCCAATTAATACACCAAACACTGAAAGCGAAAGAGAAATCAGCACGACATCAGACTTAAATACTATAGACGGAAAGGAAAGGTACATATATAAAATAAAAAAAAAACGATAAACGGAATTCTCTCTCGAAATAGTCCTTGGACTATTTCTGGTGGCAGCAACTACCGTATTATTTAAAATTCAAAATATATTTCGAGAATTATTATCCTTTATCCTTCTCGATCAAACTAGCGATTAATACAATTAAAGAAGTAAACGAGAATGTAACAATAGACGAAAGATTCTGTTTTGCGAGCTGCTGGGCTGGTTCCGAGGCTGGAATGCACGTGCACTACGTTCTGCGCGTAAGATGCAGTAAATACAGCGCTTATACGTCGAAATATCTCAAACGGGAACGAAAATACTATTCTTTGTCAAAATCGAAGAATTGTTTAGTTTTGCGAGCTTCTGAGTTTGTTTTGTCGCTGGAATGCACGTACAATACGTTCTGCGCGTAAGATGCAGTAAATACAGCGCTTATACGTCGAAATATCTCAAACGGGAACGAACATACGCTTATTCTTTGTCAAAATCGAAGAATTGTTTAGTTTTGCGAGCTTCTGAGCTTGTTTTGTCGCTGGTATGCACGTGCACTACGTTCTGCGTGTAAAATTCTGTATGTGCATGTTACGTCCCGCGCTCCGCGCGCGCCGGACAAAACTAACAATATGTAAACTTAGACAACCCCACCACGAGTCCCTTTTGAATAAATCGTTACGTGGTAATTATTCAAGGACAAATTGAGCTATAAATACGCTTACCATCCCAGCGCAAAGCGATTTTTAGTTAATTGTTGTTAGTCGACGAAACCGGTACACTGGGTGAGTCTGCTATTGTCAATCCGCTAATAATTAAAATTTAGTCAAAGTTCCGACACGCGATCCCGCAGTTAAAGTTACCAACTAGGGTGAAACCCTAGGCGTGCGAATCCGACAATTCAGACATTGTCGTTAGTCGCGAGCCAATTGTTAACCAATTAGACAGATATAATAATTGTTGAACTAGTAGAGTCTAAATAAATTGTAAAGCGAGACGAGCTAAAATTCAAGAATTTATCGCCCTAACATATACAAGCAAGGCGAGAGTTTCGATTTGGCAACATCTCTTCTCCGTTAATTTTGGCGTTGTACGAGATTCGACATCAAAGCAAAATCATTCGTCAACAATCCAATCGAAGAATAAAATATAAAAACATAATTAACGCGAAGAAATACCCGAGACATTGAAATCATAACGACCATTCACTGTTTTAACCAGTAATCTGACGTAGTGTTGATTACGGTGTTTTCAAACATTGGAAACGTTTGCGGGTTTTCGTTCCTCTTGTCCCACTGTTAGCAGACGTTGCTCATCTTTGGGCGAGACTCCTAGCGGTATTGTAATTCAAATAAATTCAGTAAATCTTGTTTATCATAGCCTAACCATTATTTCAAAATAACTTTAATCCTCTCCCGCGCTAGTACTCCTGCCCATAGCAGGTTAGCCGAAAAGTGGAAATTATTTACAAGTGGCATCGAAATAATTAACGCTACCCAATTAATACACCAAACACTGAAAGCGAAAGAGAAATCAGCACGACATCAGACTTAAATACTATAGACGGAAAGGAAAGGTACATATATAAAATAAAAAAAAAAACGATAAACGGAATTCTCTCTCGAAATAGTCCTTGGACTATTTCTGGTGGCAGCAACTACCGTATTATTTAAAATTCAAAAATATATTTCGAGAATTATTATCCTTTATCCTTCTCGATCAAACTAGCGATTAATACAATTAAAGAAGTAAACGAGAATGTAACAATAGACGAAAGATTCTGTTTTGCGAGCTGCTGGGCTGGTTCCGAGGCTGGAATGCACGTGCACTACGTTCTGCGTGTAAAATTCTGTATGTGCATGTATCGCCGCGCTCCGCGCGCGCGCCGGACAAAACTAACAATATGTAAACTTAGACAACCCCACCACGAGTCCCTTTTGAATAAATCGTTACGTGGTAATTATTCAAGGACAAATTGAGCTATAAATACGCGTACCATTCCAGCGCAAAGCGATTTTTAGTTAATTGTTTTTAGTCGACGAAACCGGTACACTGGGTGAGTCTGCCATTGTCAATCCGCTAATAATTAAAATTTAGTCAAAGTTCCTACACGCGATCCCGCATTTAAAGTTACCAACTAGGGTGAAACCCTAGGCGTGCGAATCCGACAATTCAGACATTGTCGTTAGTCGCGAGTCAATTGTTAACCAATTAGACAGATATAATAATTGTTGAAATTGTAGAGTCTAAATAAATTGTAAAAGCGAGACGAGCTAAAATTCAAGAATTTATCGCCCTAACATATACAAGCAAGGCGAGAGTTTCGATTTGGCAACATCTCTTCTCCGTTAATTTCGGCGTTGTACGAGATTCGACATCAAAGCAAAATCATTCGTCAACAATCCAATCGAAGAATAAAATATAAAAACATAATTAACGCGAAGAAATACCCGAGACATTGAAATCATAACAACCATTCGCTGTATTAACCAGTAATCTGACGTAGTGTTGATTACGGTGTTTTCAAACATTGGAAACGTTTGCGGGTTTTCGTTCCTCTTGTCCCACTGTTAGCAGACGTTGCTCATCTTTGGGCGAGACTCCTAGCGGTATTGTAATTCAAATAAATTCAGTAAAACTTGTTTATCATAGCCTAACCATTATTTCAAAATAACTTTAATCCTCTCCCGCGCTAGTACTCCTGCCCATAGCAGGTTAGCCGAAAAGTGGAAACTATTTACCAGTCGCATTGAAATAATTAACGCTACCCAATTAATACACCAAACACTGAAAGCGAAAGAGAAACCAGCACGACATCAGACTTAAATACTATAGACGGAAAGGAAAGGTACATATATAAAATAAAAAAAAAAACGATAAACGCAATTCTCTCTCGAAATAGTCCTTGGACTATTTCTGGTGGCAGCAACTACCGTATTATTTAAAATTCAAAATATATTTCGAGAGTTATTATCCTTTATCCTTCTCGATCAAACTAGCGATTAATACAATTAAAGAAGTAAACGAGAATGTAACAATAGACGAAAGATTCTGTTTTGCGAGCTGCTGGGCTGGTTCCGAGGCTGGAATGCACGTGCACTACGTTCTGCGCGTAAGATGCAGTAAATACAGCGCTTATACGTCGAAATATCTCAAACGGGAACGAAAATACTATTCTTTGTCAAAATCGAAGAATTGTTTAGTTTTGCGAGCTTCTGAGCTTGTTTTGTCGCTGGAATGCACGTACAATACGTTCTGCGCGTAAGATGCAGTAAATACAGCGCTTATACGTCGAAATATCTCAAACGGGAACGAACATACGCTTATTCTTTGTCAAAATCGAAGAATTGTTTAGTTTTGCGAGCTTCTGAGCTTGTTTTGTCGCTGGTATGCACGTGCACTACGTTCTGCGTGTAAAATTCTGTATGTGCATGTTACGTCCCGCTCCGCGCGCGCCGGACAAAACTAACAATATGTAAACTTAGACAACCCCACCACGAGTCCCTTTTGAATAAATCGTTACGTGGTAATTATTCAAGGACAAATTGAGCTATAAATACGCTTACCATCCCAGCGCAAAGCGATTTTTAGTTAATTGTTGTTAGTCGACGAAACCGGTACACTGGGTGAGTCTGCCATTGTCAATCCGCTAATAATTAAAATTTAGTCAAAGTTCCTACACGCGATCCCGCATTTAAAGTTACCAACTAGGGTGAAACCCTAGGCGTGCGAATCCGACAATTCAGACATTGTCGTTAGTCGCGAGTCAATTGTTAACCAATTAGACAGATATAATAATTGTTGAAATTGTAGAGTCTAAATAAATTGTAAAGCGAGACGAGCTAAAATTCAAGAATTTATCGCCCTAGCATATACAAGCAAGGCGAGAGTTTCGATTTGGCAACATCTCTTCTCCGTTAATTTCGGCGTTGTACGAGATTCGACATCAAAGCAAAATCATTCGTCAACAATCCAATCGAAGAATAAAATATAAAAACATAATTAACGCGAAGAAATACCCGAGACATTGAAATCATAACAACCATTCGCTGTATTAACCAGTAATCTGACGTAGTGTTGATTACGGTGTTTTCAAACATTGGAAACGTTTGCGGGTTTTCGTTCCTCTTGTCCCACTGTTAGCAGACGTTGCTCATCTTTGGGCGAGACTCCCAGCGGTATTGTAATTCAAATAAATTCAGTAAAACTTGTTTATCATAGCCTAACCATTATTTCAAAATAACTTTAATCCTCTCCCGCGCTAGTACTCCTGCCCATAGCAGGTTAGCCGAAAAGTGGAAACTATTTACCAGTCGCATTGAAATAATTAACGCTACCCAATTAATACACCAAACACTGAAAGCGAAAGAGAAATCAGCACGACATCAGACTTAAATACTATAGACGGAAAGGAAAGGTACATATATAAAATAAAAAAAAAACGATAAACGCAATTCTCTCTCGAAATAGTCCTTGGACTATTTCTGGTGGCAGCAACTACCGTATTATTTAAAATTCAAAATATATTTCGAGAGTTATTATCCTTTATCCTTCTCGATCAAACTAGCGATTAATACAATTAAAGAAGTAAACGAGAATGTAACAATAGACGAAAGATTCTGTTTTGCGAGCTGCTGGGCTGGTTCCGAGGCTGGAATGCACGTGCACTACGTTCTGCGCGTAAGATGCAGTAAATACAGCGCTTATACGTCGAAATATCTCAAACGGGAACGAAAATACTATTCTTTGTCAAAATCGAAGAATTGTTTAGTTTTGCGAGCTTCTGAGCTTGTTTTGTCGCTGGAATGCACGTACAATACGTTCTGCGCGTAAGATGCAGTAAATACAGCGCTTATACGTCGAAATATCTCAAACGGGAACGAACATACGCTTATTCTTTGTCAAAATCGAAGAATTGTTTAGTTTTGCGAGCTTCTGAGCTTGTTTTGTCGCTGGTATGCACGTGCACTACGTTCTGCGTGTAAAATTCTGTATGTGCATGTTACGTCTCGCGCTCCGCGCGCGCCGGACAAAACTAACAATATGTAAACTTAGACAACCCCACCACGAGTCCCTTTTGAATAAATCGTTACGTGGTAATTATTCAAGGACAAATTGAGCTATAAATACGCGTACCATTGTTACGTCCCGCGCTCCGCGCGCACCGGACAAAACCAACAATATGTAAACTTAGACAACCCCACCCCGAGTTCCTTTTGAATAAATCGTTACGTGGTAATTATTCAAGGACAAATTGAGCTATAAATACGCATCCTAGCGCAAAGCGATTTTTAGTTAGTTAGTTAGTTAATTGTTGTTAGTCGACGAAACCGGTACATTGGGTGAGTCAATCCGTTAATTATTAGTCAAAGTCCCGATACGCGAGTTCGCAGTTAAAGTTACCAACAAGGGTGTAACCCTAGGCGTGCGAATCCGACAATTCAAACATTGTTGTTAGTCGCGAGTCAATTGTTAACCAATTAGACCGATATAATAATTATTGAAATTGTAAAGTCTAAATAAATTGTAAAGCGAGACGAGCTAGAATTCAAGAATTTATCGCCCTAACATATACAAGCAAGGCGAGAGTTTCTTCTCCGTTAATTTCGGCGTCGTACGAAATTCGACATCAAGGCAAAAAGAAGAATAATATATCAAAACATAATTAACGCGAAGGAATACCCGAGACATTGAAATCATAACGACCGTTCGCTGTATTAACCAGTAATCTGACGTAGTGTTGATTACGGTGTTTTCAAACATTGGAAACGTTTGCGGGTTTTCGTTCCTCTCGTCCCACTGTTAGCAGACGTTGGTCATCTTTGGGCGAGACTCCTGGCGATATTGTAATTCAAATAAATTCAGTAAATCTTGTTTATCATAGCCTAACCATTATTTCAAAATAACTTTAATCCTCTCCCGCGCTAGTACTCCTGCCCATAGCAGGTTAGCCGAAAAGTGGAAACTATTTACCAGTCGCATTGAAATAATTAACGCTACCCAATTAATACACCAATCATTGAAAGCGAAAGAGAAACCAACACGACATCAGACTTAAATACTATAGACGGAAAGGAAAGGTATATATATATTGTAATATCGTGAAAAATTAAGAGTGTAAATTTTTCCGATTATTTACAATTTATTAATAAATAAATAAATAATTATACAGGTATGAATTGAACAGAAAACGGTATTCGCTTAGTTGAGCTAATTATGGTATTCGTATCTATATTAAATAACTTCGCAGTTATTTAATAATACTCTGATGATTCTAATAACACTAACTGTGCGATCAGTTCTCTCGACTCGACTTTTCTCTCCGACGTCTCGATCAACTCTGACTCTCGCAACACACACCTTTTCGGTTCGCACGCTCTGCCCTTTCGGTCGTCCCACCTTGAGAACACGAAATCGTCCTTCTGCTCTCACGTTGTCTATTGTTTTTCTCATACCTATGTAAGAACTAGGTGACTTTAGTCACGTAGGCACTCTTAACATAAACCAACCACACAAGGATGACTCACACGGTTTTTCTAGTTTCGACCGACCTCTAGTTCAATCTATTTTGCGATGTTACACTCGGCCTTTCCTGACAATCACATCTGTCCTCAGATGTGCTCATCGTCGCTGCTTGCACTTTCATCACTATCGTCAACTTTCCACCACTTCATGTGATCGGCTGCCGTAGAGGTTGTACGTGGCCCTTCGTGCTCGCCCTCTCGCTGCACTATGTACCGGTCATTTCGCAGGGCTTTCACCACACGATACGGTCCAAGGAATTTCGAATGTAGCTTTAATCCGGGTCCACCCTGCGTCCTCTCGATCGCCACTAGGTCTCCCGTCCTGTATGCTGTCGCCTTCTTGCGCCTCCTATTATACGCCTGCTTGTTTCGGGCTTGGATTTCCTCGATCCGTTTCCTCGCGTTTGCACGCAATTGATCTCGTTCCTCTTGGAACATTGCAACCCGTTCGTCCTCGATTAGTTGCCTGATCTGTGGATCGTCTCGCAGCTTCATCCGGGTTCCGAACAACAATTGGAACGGGGCAGCTTTCGTACTTACATTAGAGTGGCGTTAAGATACTTCTGCGCTGTGTCCAGGTGTTTGAACCACTTGCCCGGCGTTGGCGCAGACAGCTTCGTCAGTAGTGGGATAAGGGTGCGGTTTACCCTTTCGACTTGCCCGTTTGCCCGTGGGATTCCAGTTGTGGTTCGAACGTGCTGTATACCTTCCTCACCACAGTAGTCTTCGAAAGCGCCGGAAGTGAATGCTGTCCCACGATCGGAGATGATCCTCCTTGGGTTCCCAAAACTCACAGATTGCTTCTTTAGGCGACTGATGACCTCGGCAGAGCCCGTCGATTTGGTGGGGTACAACCAGACGAACTTCGTGAATGCATCTACCACCACAAAAATGTGCCGATAACTCTTTTTCGTAGAGGGTAGTGGTCCAAGGTGGTCGACGTGGTAGGTGTCGAGCGGCAATTCTCCCTTGTCGATAGTGTTTAGTAGCCCCTCCTGTGTCCCCTGCTTTCTCTCTGCAAGAATACAGTCGACACAACTCTGCACTACCTTTTCCACCTTTTCGCGCATCCCTCTGAACCAATAATCCCTCTTTAACAAAGCTTCCGTTTTGGTGATGCCAAAGTGACCGCGCTCGTGAGCTCGTCGAACTATCTGAGTCTGCATCGACCTTGGCACGACCAGTAACGGCGGCGTATCTCTTGTTTCTCGATACAGAATACCGTTCTTTAGGACGTACCCGTCGGCCTCGTGTTGTTCGATGTTGTCGCGGATCTGCCGCAGATCGTCTTCTTGCAACTGCGCACTCCTTATCCGTGCAACGATCCCTTGCTCGTCCTCGTCTATCAGCATGACCTCGGGTAGCGGATTCCGACTCAACGCATCAACATGCTTCATACTGCTCCCGGGTCTATGCTCCACCTTATAGTCGAATTCTTCTAAGAGGAGCGCCCACCTCGCAACACGTACGCACAAGTCCTTTTTCTGCATTGTTAATGCAAATGCCTGACAATCTGTGACGATCTTGAACGGTATACCGAGCAGGTAGACGCGAAATTTTTTCAACGCTTTTACGATGGCCAGAACTTCGAGCTCATAGCTGGTGTATCTCTCCTCAGCTGGCGAAGTCTTCCCGCTCGAGTAGTACACAGGGTGGAAAGCGTTATCCTCGCCGTCGCGTTGCAGCAAAATCGCACCGTATCCCATACTACACGCATCTGTATGCAGCTGAGTCTCCGCCCCCACGCAGTATAGCTTCAGCACTGGTTTCTCGCTCAACGCTGTTTTCAACCTTACAAACGCTTCCCGCTCGCGCAGCTCGAACCCAGGTTGTCGCACTTTGATGCGATGTGCCCGTACTCCCTACACTTAAAGCATTTAGGTCCTCTTGGCCTGTCTGGACACTCTGCACAGACGCGTTCCGCATCACCGCAGCTGGAGCATCGCGCCTTCCTTGCATCTCCAGATCGACCAGGTTCCTTGTTCCCTTCGGTCTTGGCCAGCCTTGTCATTGATTTTGTTCCGCTGCTTCTCGGCTCCTCGACTTCCATATCCCTCTTCATCGCTTCATACTGCTTAAAGCGTTCCTTTAGCTCCTGCATGTTCTTGGCTCCGTATAGTACTGACTTATTCGTGACCTTGTCGGGAATACCTTGGATAATATAGTTGATTACCGACTGCATATCCATTCTTCCTTGTCCCGCAATCTCACGCATGCTATATAGATATTGCTGCAGACTTTCATCTGCTCTCTTCTTTCTACGCGTTAGCTCGCAGTGTACCTGCTGGTCACTTACCACATTCTCAAACTCGTTTTTTAATGCCTCTTTCAGCTTCGCCCAGGACTCCGCGCATTGTTCTTGTTGCACGAAGGATTGAGCGGAGCCTGTAAGTAATTTCCTAGCGTAGGCTAACATGTGGGCGTCTGACCAACCCCACAATTTTGCCATTTCTTCGAAATCTCTTATCCATTGATTTACGCTCAGCAAATCATCTCCGCTAAACTTTTTTAACGAGTCTTCTACGTCTCTGAGACTCAATGTTGGACCAACACATACCTTCTGATGATACTCACCGCGGTCATGATACGCCGCTTGCGTGCCTCTCTGGTATTCTCGCACGCCCCTTTTATCATCCTCGTCTTCACTTTCGCCGGAGCTTCCTTCTTCTTGCGATACTTCGCCTCCTTCTAAGGCCGCCTGTAGCCGTGCACGTAGTTCGGGTTTTCTTCCTGTTGTTTTCAACCCTAGACCAGCGAGGCGCACTCTCAACTCTTTCGTCCTCAGCTTCTCGAGGTCTTCCTCTCCCTCTTGACTGCGTTCGGCTCTCGGCATACTCCTTAGATTTCGCTGGTCTGTTGGCTCTTCGCCACTCTTCGATTCCTCAGGAGTAGCTCGACCAGCTCTGCACGCTTTATTCAGTCTGGCCATCAACACAGACCTCGCACCAGATATAGGTAAGTTCATCTGTGCGAGCTTACTCCTCAGCTCCTCCAGTGTGAAATCCTACTCACCCGACAATCGTTCGTCTCCAGCGTTTGCCATTTTATTTGTTTCTTTTCTACCTCCGCACAAATAGCTCCGTTAAAAGTGTCGTTTTCTGTCCTATTCTATCCCGGACGAGCCCCCACTTGTAATATCGTGAAAAATTAAGAGTGTAAATTTTTCCGATTATTTACAATTTATTAATAAATAAATAAATAATTATACAGGTATGAATTGAACAGAAAACGGTATTCGCTTAGTTGAGCTAATTATGGTATTCGTATCTATATTAAATAACTTCGCAGTTATTTAATAATACTCTGATGATTCTAATAACACTAACTGTGCGATCAGTTCTCTCGACTCGACTTTTCTCTCCGACGTCTCGATCAACTCTGACTCTCGCAACACACACCTTTTCGGTTCGCACGCTCTGCCCTTTCGGTCGTCCCACCTTGAGAACACGAAATCGTCCTTCTGCTCTCACGTTGTCTATTGTTTTTCTCATACCTATGTAAGAACTAGGTGACTTTAGTCACGTAGGCACTCTTAACATAAACCAACCACACAAGGATGACTCACACGGTTTTTCTAGTTTCGACCGACCTCTAGTTCAATCTATTTTGCGATGTTACAATATATATATAATAAAAGAAAACGATAAACAGAATTCTCTCTCGAAATAGTCCTTGGACTATTTCTGGTGGCAGCAACTACCGTATATTTCGGGAATTATTATCCTTTATCCTTCTCGATCAAACTAGCGGTTAATACGATTAACCAAGTAAACGAGGACGTAACAGTATAGAAATAAATTTTTGGTGGCAGCGGTGGGATACGCTCCACAGAGGATTAAAGTTCTTTGGAGTATTAACTAAAAAATAAATAGAAAACATGTCGACCGCACGAGACTCCCTGAAGAAAGACATGCTCTTGATGTTATCGGAAAAACTTACAGCATGGGACGCGAATTTTCGCGATATGAGTGCAAAAGTGAATGAATTACAAAACAACATGCTCGAACTCAAAACAAAAAGGGAACCTAAGTCAACCGTATCGCAGCCGGCAACTCAACAAGAGACAACGCAGCCAGGTAGATATTCTCAACCGATTATACTAAAAGACGCGATCGAGTCGGTACCAGTGTTCGACGGACATCGACCCTCGGTATTTCAATTTTTAAGAGCATGCGAGCGCGCGCGAAACATGGTTCCTAGGTATCAAGAACCTCAGTTGGTAAAATTATTAACAAATAAGCTCCGTGGACACGCGCTCCTCGCCATCGAAGACACCGAACTGATGAGTCTATACGATTTCGGGAATAAATTAAAAGATCTGTTCGGTCCAGGGAAATCTCTAAACGAATATAAGGGAGAATTAGGAACAATATTTCAACAACCGGGAGAAGATATTCTAGATTATATAGATCGCGTCAGAGACCTTAGGTTAGCGATAATGTACGGGGAAAGATACGAGTACGGCACCGTATTCCAAGATAGAATAGATCGAAACACGAGGGAGGCTTTTGTTAGGGGCTTCCAAACGAGGTGTATTTACGAGTAAAGCTAGCAGGATACCAATCCTTGGACGATGCGTACCGCCAAGCCGTGAAAGCAACACGAGAATTAAAACAAGCAAACGATAGAATACGATACCAACGTCCGACACCTCCGAACAATTATAACGGAAACAACACCCGTCCCCTATACAATAGTAACTACATCGAAAACGACCACCAGGACCGGACATTTGTACCGCTGCAGCGGAATCGTCTAAACGACCCGGGAATAGAGAAAGATGTTAGGAAAAGAGCAAGAGTAATAACCTGGAAAGAAAAAGACGTAAATAAATACCCCGATAGAGATCTAAGTCAAAAAGAGGGATGTGGATTATTTGAAACAATCAACCTTTCAATACAAACACTGTTCCGTTGCTGCGATAAAAGATGTTACCTTAAATAGCAAGAGGACGCACGACACCACAGACAAGATCATGAGTGAGAAATCTCCCGAGTTCCCAACCAAGATAAACAATACTGATGCCAAAGAATTTTTGGAAGAAGTAGAGACTAGGAAATTAAACGACGAAGCGATGGGCGACGCTTGTCCCCTGGCAGGGACGAAGGGGCAAGTTTCCACGAGTTCTCTGAGCGTTTCAAATATAATAGGAGGAGAGATGGCGAGTGTGCCTCACTCAAAAGCTTCTACAAAACCACCAGAAGGTAACTTTATCGAACTCAAAGCCAAGTCGTTAAATTCTAAGGAAGATCAGACTACAGAGAATAAAAGTATAGCTATCCCTAAACCCAAAACGGAATCTATGAGCAAGGAAGTTTATAATAAGAATTTAAAGAATAATTCTGGATATACTGAAAACATTCCTAAACGTCCCACACAAATAATTAATAATTTACATATAATAAGCACTTCCAGTGAACCTATTCATTCTGGAAAGGTAGAGAAAAATCAATGGGTTGTGAATAAAATAAATAAAGAAGAAAAATGGTAATCGAGGAAAAGAATTCTAAACATTTTCAGGCTGAAAAACCACAAGTTAAACGGGCTCAAAGAAATCGAAAAGAAGAAAATAGGGAATCACCAGTCGAAGGTACACATAAAAACTTGAATAAATACGCTAGCCATTGGATTACAATTGGATTAAAAATACTTCATTGGTTACTACATCTAGTGTTTGGTTTAGCTAGCACGAGTGCAGACCTTATGATTCCTTTTGAAAAATATAGATGGTATCATACTATACTACATCTAAGATATTTATGGGTTAATATAGCTATGAAATTTTCAAAACTTCGTATTTTGAATGCTACTGGCAAGCAATTTGATAATTGGCTCGGTGATAGTAAACTTGCGCCTTGGCGCAAAATAAAAACCAAAATGAAGAAAAGGAAGAAATTGGCAATCGGATACATGGTAGGAAAATGTTGCTTGTCAAATACTGCGGATAGGAAAATTCAAGGGAAAATCAAAAGAGAAATTACTATGTGCATTTTAACTATTGTTGAATATAAAAATGTGTTATTCAGCAAAATAACTACAAACCGTGAAAGTGAAAACGTAATTAAATTAAGAGATTATTATATTGTATCGTATTATTACAGTATTATTATATTAAATCAGATATAAGGAAACAAGGTTATATTACATAATTGTGACCGATGATACAATGTGCACGTGCTAAATTGAATCAATTAAACTGGAAAGACAATCGTACCGAGAACAGTTAATATTTTAGGAGTCATGGAGGAAACCACGTTAACAACAGTAAACCAATAACCAACAGCCTCGACATCTTCTCTGGTCGAGCACAGGAAACGATCAGTCAAATTTCTCCGGAAATTTGAACTGCAAGGCGGGGGTGTTACGTCCGCGCTCCGCGCGCACCGGACAAAACCAACAATATGTAAACTTAGACAACCCCACCCCGAGTTCCTTTTGAATAAATCGTTACGTGGTAATTATTCAAGGACAAATTGAGCTATAAATACGCATCCTAGCGCAAAGCGATTTTTAGTTAGTTAGTTAGTTAATTGTTGTTAGTCGACGAAACCGGTACATTGGGTGAGTCAATCCGTTAATTATTAGTCAAAGTCCCGATACGCGAGTTCGCAGTTAAAGTTACCAACAAGGGTGTAACCCTAGGCGTGCGAATCCGACAATTCAAACATTGTTGTTAGTCGCGAGTCAATTGTTAACCAATTAGACCGATATAATAATTATTGAAATTGTAAAGTCTAAATAAATTGTAAAGCGAGACGAGCTAGAATTCAAGAATTTATCGCCCTAACATATACAAGCAAGGCGAGAGTTTCTTCTCCGTTAATTTCGGCGTCGTACGAAATTCGACATCAAGGCAAAAAGAAGAATAATATATCAAAACATAATTAACGCGAAGGAATACCCGAGACATTGAAATCATAACGACCGTTCGCTGTATTAACCAGTAATCTGACGTAGTGTTGATTACGGTGTTTTCAAACATTGGAAACGTTTGCGGGTTTTCGTTCCTCTCGTCCCACTGTTAGCAGACGTTGGTCATCTTTGGGCGAGACTCCTGGCGATATTGTAATTCAAATAAATTCAGTAAATCTTGTTTATCATAGCCTAACCATTATTTCAAAATAACTTTAATCCTCTCCCGCGCTAGTACTCCTGCCCATAGCAGGTTAGCCGAAAAGTGGAAACTATTTACCAGTCGCATTGAAATAATTAACGCTACCCAATTAATACACCAATCATTGAAAGCGAAAGAGAAACCAACACGACATCAGACTTAAATACTATAGACGGAAAGGAAAGGTATATATATATATATATAATTAAAAGAAAACGATAAACAGAATTCTCTCTCGAAATAGTCCTTGGACTATTTCTGGTGGCAGCAACTACCGTATATTTCGGGAATTATTATCCTTTATCCTTCTCGATCAAACTAGCGGTTAATACGATTAACCAAGTAAACGAGGACGTAACACATTAACTCGCCTGCTCCGGTGGTCGTCGGTGTTTTTATCGATGGGGTTTATTACTCGAACTCGGGTATAATTTATTATCGAATTTCTATTTTACTTATTTATTTATTTCGATAACGCTTTACAAATTTCTAACCGGATTAATACCGCAATTACAATATATTTTATTTATACTCTCTTAATTTGTTTTAACAATGAAATGAGGACTTTGAAAATTCTCTAATTTGGTCGCGATTCCTTTTTATTGAACGACTAAAGACCGCCGAAACGCAAAGTACTACAAAAACTTTGAACGAACGACAAGAATAATGACTGCAAGAATAATAATGACCGCAAGAATAACAACTGAATAATGAATCATGCTCTATATTGCTACGCTTATTTATAATGCCATCCCCCACGGGGTGGTGGTCCACTGGGGTACCCTTCCGTGGGAATCGGGACGTTGGAGTTTTGGTATCACGAAATCGTACGTGAGAGAATGTGAGTTTTATATTTCGACTTAGTCCCTGTCGGTCCAGTGTTTCTGCTGAGTTAGCGTCTAGGAGACTTGAAGAGTCCCATGCTGATCTAGTCTTTTCGGGAGAAACTTCCACGTTTGTACCGTGGGAATTATCTATGTCTTTTTCGGCACGTGCAAGGGCTGGCGGCTGCAGCATCATTATCATTTCGCTGTTCACTCGGGCAACACGCGTAATCCGCTGCTCTCCCACAACAAGGACCTCTTCCTTCGAGTTACTTTGCGTAAGTTTGGTTTAGATGAATATTTGCTTATTATGGTTGTTTTCGTGATTTTGATCCTTTTCTCCCCTTTTTGTTGTTTCCTTAGGCTTCGGTGATCGACGTTTGAACAATGTTTGCGGAGGCGTTTCTATCAGAGGTTCCCGCGCAGACTTCCCTGGTGCGTATTTTATCTTGTTTTTAGTCCGCTTGATTCGTCCTGTTTCGTTCTGTTTAAACTGTATTGTGTCGTTTCAGCGCAAGAGAAAGAGGGATTCCGAAGAACCCATGGACGACTTGAGAAGACCCATCAAACGCATGCGGCGCTGTGATGAACCACAAGTACCAGAGTGGTCGGAGGAACTATTCGACATCGATGTCGAGGCCGTGGATTTCTCGTCGGAATTGAGCTTTGACAATCTTTTTACTGTCGATGAGAGTTTCTTCGATGCAGAGACCTTCGTATTGGAGTGGGAACCCCCTCTGATTGAGGTTGTAGATACTGATCGTTGTGTAAAGGTTCGTTTTGCAAATGAAATTCCCGGAGAGGTTTTGGAGGCACATCTTCGTCACCATGCTTCTGGGAGAAAGGGAATTTCCCCTGTTGTGCGTTATTGGTGTATGCGTGAGTTCAGCGAACTTTGCCCTGGAGCTCCTTGTTTCGATTTTGATTTAGTGTAACTGCTTCAATTTCGTTGGTTCGTTGTTTGACAGTCGTGGATTCCTTATTATTATTTTAGATATATTTTGTTTACATTGTTCAATATATATATATATATATGCATGTAAATTTATCCATTTTATGTTTGTTAAATATATGTGTATTTATTTGATTTTATATTTCCCCCCTTTTTAATTAAATATATATATATATATATTTTTTACTTTTGTATTTGACAATGTAGTTGCACATAGAATATATTTAAGAAAAATGTTAATGATGTGTTTTCATGATTTGTTAATTGAATAAAGTATGTATAGAATTCTTTACATAATTAAACCCTTAGTGATACAATTTCATGTAGATTTATGCATTTTATATTTCTTATGTCCATTACATATTAGTTAGTTTCAATGATAGAATTTTCATATAATTTATTTTTATGTTTGTCAACTAAATAAAGTATGTATAGAATTCTTTACATAAATTAAACTCTTAACGATACAATTTTATATTTTCTTATGCGTATTAACTAAGTGAAGCACATATTTCGACTATTAGCTAGTTCCAATGGTATAGTTCCTATGCATGTTTCAAAATGGCCGCCCGTGAATGTCCCTAGCATACAGTGATTTTCATCGATCTCGAATCTATTTGTCGATTATGTGTAAATCTTGTTTCAGTATCTTGACGTATAATTGAAGTGGAAAATTATATTATTTTGTATTAATTTAATGTGTGTAATTATTGCGTGTGTTCCGATGTGCACGTGTAAATCTAACATGGCTGCTCATAAATGTCATCAGTAAAGTTATAGTGGCGGGTCTTTAGTTTTGTTTGATATTGAAGTGATTTTCCGTCTGTCGCTCGTTTTTCCTTATTGTACCGCAATTAGGCTATATATTTATTATTAATGTTGTTATTATTATTACTATTAAAGTGACAATAGTATTGTTCGTGTGAATGTATATATATATATATTTATATTGTGTGTCATTTTTTAATGTGACTAATGTTTGTAATTCTTCGATAGCGTTATTTATTGTTCTAAGTAGTTTATTTTATAGTGTTTGATAATATAAGACACACACAAATACATGTACATATTTCTTCTGGTGGTGCAGTTTTTCATACGAAATGAAATGTTAATTATTTATTTTATATTAACTTCATTTAATAAGATAGAACACACACACACGTATATATGTATATATTTTGGTAGTGTGATTTTCATTTAGATTCTTTAGCGATGTAATGTTGTGCGTTTGAGGTTATGTTTTGATTTCATATATACATATATATCTTGTATTGTGACAACATAGTATTAAAGCTTTATTTCTAAATTATTGTGTGTTTAATGTGTTTACTTTTTTATTAGATATTTGTGGTAGAATTCCTGTATGCAATTCTTCAAGTCGTTGCAGTGTTAATTATTTTGAACGTTTTAGCTTATTGACAAGTTGTTACTTGGTCCCAAGTGTTGCGTTGTGTGTTCTATTCATTTAGATTATTAGTAGCAGTTTATTTTAGAGTATAGATTATATATTTATATATTTTATATATAGACATGCATGTTTCGTAATGTAGTTCTTCTTTTATAATTATTTACCAGAATGTTGGCTAGTTTTAAGTATGTATTACTAATTTGATTCAATAATGTAGAGTGCGCACACATATATATATTTCTGACAATGTAACCTTTATTTCTTTAATAATACAATATTGTATGTTTTATGTATTTGTTAGATTAAGTTCTTTGATTTTATATTCACATATATTTTATAGTTCGATAATATTGGATTTGTTTTATAGTATTGGAAGTATTGTCTCTAATGTTTTACTAAGTTATTACATGTTTGGCATATATGTTTATACTTATATGTAACTCTGCAAGTCGTTGCTGCGTTGATTGAATAAAATATATTTATATACTTATACATTCCTAGCGTTTCATTTATTTCCCTTTTGTATTCTTAGTTATTCTTATTCCTATAAGTTATTCTTATTTCCTGGTTTATTTATTTGGTCCGTGACTCATTCAATTTATTAGTAGATTCTATTTATTTTAATTTTATGCTGGTTGGGTTTATATTTGTCGTCCTCATTTATTAATCCTATGTTTCGTGTCATAGTGCCGTGCATTCAAATCCTTATTCGTGCGTTTTGCATAGGGTGGCTTTCCTTTCCTTGTTACGGCACGTGCGGAGCGCGGGACGTGACAATACGGTAGTTGCTGCCACCAGAAATAGTCCAAGGACTATTTCGAGAGAGAATTCTGTTTATCGTTTTCTTTTATTATATATATATATATATATACCTTTCCTTTCCGTCTATAGTATTTAAGTCTGATGTCGTGTTGGTTTCTCTTTCGCTTTCAATGATTGGTGTATTAATTGGGTAGCGTTAATTATTTCAATGCGACTGGTAAATAGTTTCCACTTTTCGGCTAACCTGCTATGGGCAGGAGTACTAGCGGGGGAGAGGATTAAAGTTATTTTGAAATAATGGTTAGGCTATATTAAACAAGATTTACTGAATTTATTTGAATTACAATACCGCTGGGAGTCTCGCCCAAAGATGAGCAACGTCTGCTAACAGTGGGACAAGAGGAACGAAAACCCGCAAACGTTTCCAATGTTTGAAAACACCGTAATCAACACTACGTCAGATTACTGGTTAAAACAGCGAATGGTCGTTATGATTTCAATGTCTCGGGTATTTCTTCGCGTTAATTATGTTTTTATATTTTATTCTTCGATTGGATTGTTGACGAATGATTTTGCTTTGATGTCGAATCTCGTACAACGCCGAAATTAACGGAGAAGAGATGTTGTTACGTCCCGCGCTCCGCGCGCGCCGGACAAAACCGACAATATGTAAACTTAGACAACCCCACCCCGAGTTCCTTTTGAATAAATCGTTACGTGGTAATTATTCAAGGACAAATTGAGCTATAAATACGCATCCTAGCGCAAAGCGATTTTTAGTTAGTTAGTTAGTTAATTGTTGTTAGTCGACGAAACCGGTACATTGGAGTCTAAATAAATTGTAAAGCGAGACGAGCTAGAATTCAAGAATTCATCGCCCTAACATATACAAGCAAGGCGAGAGTTTCGATTTGGCATCATTTCTTCTCCGTTAATTTCGGCGTCGTACGAAATTCGACATCAAGGCAAAAAGAAGAACAATATATCAAAACATAATTAACGCGAAGGAATACCCGAGACATTGAAATCATAACGACCGTTCGCTGTATTAACCAGTAATCTGACGTAGTGTTGATTACGGTGTTTTCAAACATTGGAAACGTTTGCGGGTTTTCGTTCCTCTCGTCCCACTGTTAGCTGACGTTGGTCATCTTTGAGCGAAACTCCTAGCGATATTGTAATTCAAATAAATTCAGTAAATCTTGTTTATCATAGCCTAACCATTATTTCAAAATAACTTTAATCCTCTCCCGCGCTAGTACTCCTGCCCATAGCAGGTTAGCCGAAAAGTGGAAACTATTTACCAGTCGCATTGAAATAATTAACGCTACCCAATTAATACACCAATCATTGAAAGCGAAAGAGAAACCAACACGACATCAGACTTAAATACTATAGACGGAAAGGAAAGGTATATATATATATATATATAATAAAAGAAAACGATAAACAGAATTCTCTCTTGAAATAGTCCTTGGACTATTTCTGGTGACAGCAACTACCGTATACTTCGGAAATTATTATCCTTTATCCTTCTCGATCAAACTAGCGGTTAATACGATTAACCAAGTAAACGAGGACGTAACAGTATAGAAATAAATTTTTGGTGGCAGCGGTGGGATACGCTCCACAGAGGATTAAAGTTCTTTGGAGTATTAACTAAAAAATAAATAGAAAACATGTCGACCGCACGAGACTCCCTGAAGAAAGACATGCTCTTGATGTTATCGGAAAAACTTACAGCATGGGACGCGAATTTTCGCGATATGAGTGCAAAAATGAATGAATTACAAAACAACATGCTCGAACTCAAAACAAAAAGGGAACCTAAGTCAACCGTATCGCAGCCGGCAACTCAACAAGAGACAACGCAGCCAGGTAGATATTCTCAACCGATTATACTAAAAGACGCGATCGAGTCGGTACCAGTGTTCGACGGACATCGACCCTCGGTATTTCAATTTTTAAGAGCATGCGAGCGCGCGCGAAACATGGTTCCTAGGTATCAAGAACCTCAGTTGGTAAAATTATTAACAAATAAGCTCCGTGGACACGCGCTCCTCGCCATCGAAGACACCGAACTGATGAGTCTATACGATTTCGGGAATAAATTAAAAGATCTGTTCGGTCCAGGGAAATCTCTTAACGAATATAAGGGAGAATTAGGAACAATATTTCAACAACCGGGAGAAGATATTCTAGATTATATAGATCGCGTCAGAGACCTTAGGTTAGCGATAATGTACGGGGAAAGATACGAGTACGGCACCGTATTCCAAGATAGAATAGATCGAAACACGAGGGAGGCTTTTGTTAGGGGGCTTCCAAACGAGGTGTATTTACGAGTAAAGCTAGCAGGATACCAATCCTTGGACGATGCGTACCGCCAAGCCGTGAAAGCAACACGAGAATTAAAACAAGCAAACGATAGAATACGATACCAACGTCCGACACCTCCGAACAATTATAACGGAAACAACACCCGTCCCCTATACAATAGTAACTACATCGAAAACGACCACCAGGACCGGACATTTGTACCGCTGCAGCGGAATCGTCTAAACGACCCGGGAATAGAGAAAGATGTTAGGAAAAGAGCAAGAGTAATAACCTGGAAAGAAAAAGACGTAAATAAATACCCCGATAGAGATCTAAGTCAAAAGAGGGATGTGGATTATTTGAAACAATCAACCTTTCAATACAAACACTGTTCCGTTGCTGCGATAAAAAGTTGTTACCTTAAATAGCAAGAGGACGCACGACACCACAGACAAGATCATGAGTGAGAAATCTCCCGAGTTCCCAACCAAGATAAACAATACTGATGCCAAAGAATTTTTGGAAGAAGTAGAGACTAGGAAATTAAACGACGAAGCGATGGGCGACGCTTGTCCCCTGGCAGGGACGAAGGGGCAAGTTTCCACGAGTTCTCTGAGCGTTTCAAATATAATAGGAGGAGAGATGGCGAGTGTGCCTCACTCAAAAGCTTCTACAAAACCACCAGAAGGTAACTTTATCGAACTCAAAGCCAAGTCGTTAAATTCTAAGGAAGATCAGACTACAGAGAATAAAAGTATAGCTATCCCTAAACCCAAAACGGAATCTATGAGCAAGGAAGTTTATAATAAGAATTTAAAGAATAATTCTGGATATACTGAAAACATTCCTAAACGTCCCACACAAATAATTAATAATTTACATATAATAAGCACTTCCAGTGAACCTATTCATTCTGGAAAGGTAGAGAAAAATCAATGGGTTGTGAATAAAATAAATAAAGAAGAAAAAATGGTAATCGAGGAAAAGAATTCTAAACATTTTCAGGCTGAAAAACCACAAGTTAAACGGGCTCAAAGAAATCGAAAAGAAGAAAATAGGGAATCACCAGTCGAAGGTACACATAAAAACTTGAATAAATACGCTAGCCATTGGATTACAATTGGATTAAAAATACTTCATTGGTTACTACATCTAGTGTTTGGTTTAGCTAGCACGAGTGCAGACCTTATGATTCCTTTTGGAAAATATAGATGGTATCATACTATACTACATCTAAGATATTTATGGGTTAATATAGCTATGAAATTTTCAAAACTTCGTATTTTGAATGCTACTGGCAAGCAATTTGATAATTGGCTCGGTGATAGTAAACTTGCGCCTTGGCGCAAAATAAAACCAAAATGAAGAAAAGGAAGAAATTGGCAATCGGATACATGGTAGGAAAATGTTGCTTGTCAAATACTGCGGATAGGAAAATTCAAGGGAAAATCAAAAGAGAAATTACTATGTGCATTTTAACTATTGTTGAATATAAAAATGTGTTATTCAGCAAAATAACTACAAACCGTGAAAGTGAAAACGTAATTAAATTAAGAGATTATTATATTGTATCGTATTATTACAGTATTATTATATTAAATCAGATATAAGGAAACAAGGTTATATTACATAATTGTGACCGATGATACAATGTGCACGTGCTAAATTGAATCAATTAAACTGGAAAGACAATCGTACCGAGAACAGTTAATATTTTAGGAGTCATGGAGGAAACCACGTTAACAACAGTAAACCAATAACCAACAGCCTCGACATCTTCTCTGGTCGAGCACAGGAAAACGATCAGTCAAATTTCTCCGGAAATTTGAACTGCAAGGGCGGGGGTGTTACGTCCCGCGCTCCGCGCGCACCGGACAAAACCAACAATATGTAAACTTAGACAACCCCACCCCGAGTTCCTTTTGAATAAATCGTTACGTGGTAATTATTCAAGGACAAATTGAGCTATAAATACGCATCCTAGCGCAAAGCGATTTTTAGTTAGTTAGTTAGTTAATTGTTGTTAGTCGACGAAACCGGTACATTGGGTGAGTCAATCCGTTAATTATTAGTCAAAGTCCCGATACGCGAGTTCGCAGTTAAAGTTACCAACAAGGGTGTAACCCTAGGCGTGCGAATCCGACAATTCAAACATTGTTGTTAGTCGCGAGTCAATTGTTAACCAATTAGACCGATATAATAATTATTGAAATTGTAAAGTCTAAATAAATTGTAAAGCGAGACGAGCTAGAATTCAAGAATTTATCGCCCTAACATATACAAGCAAGGCGAGAGTTTCTTCTCCGTTAATTTCGGCGTCGTACGAAATTCGACATCAAGGCAAAAAGAAGAATAATATATCAAAACATAATTAACGCGAAGGAATACCCGAGACATTGAAATCATAACGACCGTTCGCTGTATTAACCAGTAATCTGACGTAGTGTTGATTACGGTGTTTTCAAACATTGGAAACGTTTGCGGGTTTTCGTTCCTCTCGTCCCACTGTTAGCAGACGTTGGTCATCTTTGGGCGAGACTCCTGGCGATATTGTAATTCAAATAAATTCAGTAAATCTTGTTTATCATAGCCTAACCATTATTTCAAAATAACTTTAATCCTCTCCCGCGCTAGTACTCCTGCCCATAGCAGGTTAGCCGAAAAGTGGAAACTATTTACCAGTCGCATTGAAATAATTAACGCTACCCAATTAATACACCAATCATTGAAAGCGAAAGAGAAACCAACACGACATCAGACTTAAATACTATAGACGGAAAGGAAAGGTATATATATATATATATAATAAAAGAAAACGATAAACAGAATTCTCTCTCGAAATAGTCCTTGGACTATTTCTGGTGGCAGCAACTACCGTATATTTCGGGAATTATTATCCTTTATCCTTCTCGATCAAACTAGCGGTTAATACGATTAACCAAGTAAACGAGGACGTAACACATTAACTCGCCTGCTCCGGTGGTCGTCGGTGTTTTTATCGATGGGGTTTATTACTCGAACTCGGGTATAATTTATTATCGAATTTCTATTTTACTTATTTATTTATTTCGATAACGCTTTACAAATTTCTAACCGGATTAATACCGCAATTACAATATATTTTATTTATACTCTCTTAATTTGTTTTAACAATGAAATGAGGACTTTGAAAATTCTCTAATTTGGTCGCGATTCCTTTTTATTGAACGACTAAAGACCGCCGAAACGCAAAGTACTACAAAAACTTTGAACGAACGACAAGAATAATGACTGCAAGAATAATAATGACCGCAAGAATAACAACTGAATAATGAATCAAGACTGACTAATAAAGACTGACACTGCTCTATATTGCTACGCTTATTTATAATGCCATCCCCCACGGGGTGGTGGTCCACTGGGGGTACCCTTCCGTGGGAATCGGGACGTTGGAGTTTTGGTATCACGAAATCGTACGTGAGAGAATGTGAGTTTTATATTTCGACTTAGTCCCTGTCGGTCCAGTGTTTCTGCTGAGTTAGCGTCTAGGAGACTTGAAGAGTCCCATGCTGATCTAGTCTTTTCGGGAGAAACTTCCACGTTTGTACCGTGGGAATTATCTATGTCTTTTTCGGCACGTGCAAGGGCTGGCGGCTGCAGCATCATTATCATTTCGCTGTTCACTCGGGCAACACGCGTAATCCGCTGCTCTCCCACAACAAGGACCTCTTCCTTCGAGTTACTTTGCGTAAGTTTGGTTTAGATGAATATTTGCTTATTATGGTTGTTTTCGTGATTTTGATCCTTTTCTCCCCTTTTGTTGTTTCCTTAGGCTTCGGTGATCGACGTTTGAACAATGTTTGCGGAGGCGTTTCTATCAGAGGTTCCCGCGCAGACTTCCCTGGTGCGTATTTTATCTTGTTTTAGTCCGCTTGATTCGTCCTGTTTCGTTCTGTTTAAACTGTATTGTGTCGTTTCAGCGCAAGAGAAAGAGGGATTCCGAAGAACCCATGGACGACTTGAGAAGACCCATCAAACGCATGCGGCGCTGTGATGAACCACAAGTACCAGAGTGGTCGGAGGAACTATTCGACATCGATGTCGAGGCCGTGGATTTCTCGTCGGAATTGAGCTTTGACAATCTTTTTACTGTCGATGAGAGTTTCTTCGATGCAGAGACCTTCGTATTGGAGTGGGAACCCCCTCTGATTGAGGTTGTAGATACTGATCGTTGTGTAAAGGTTCGTTTTGCAAATGAAATTCCCGGAGAGGTTTTGGAGGCACATCTTCGTCACCATGCTTCTGGGAGAAAGGGAATTTCCCCTGTTGTGCGTTATTGGTGTATGCGTGAGTTCAGCGAACTTTTGCCCTGGAGCTCCTTGTTTCGATTTTGATTTAGTGTAACTGCTTCAATTTCGTTGGTTCGTTGTTTGACAGTCGTGGATTCCTTATTATTATTTTAGATATATTTTGTTTACATTGTTCAATATATATATATATATATGCATGTAAATTTATCCATTTTATGTTTGTTAAATATATGTGTATTTATTTGATTTTATATTTCCCCCTTTTTTAATTAAATATATATATATATATATTTTTTTACTTTTGTATTTGACAATGTAGTTGCACATAGAATATATTTAAGAAAAATGTTAATGATGTGTTTTCATGATTTGTTAATTGAATAAAGTATGTATAGAATTCTTTACATAATTAAACCCTTAGTGATACAATTTCATGTAGATTTATGCATTTTATATTTCTTATGTCCATTACATATTAGTTAGTTTCAATGATAGAATTTTCATATAATTTATTTTTATGTTTGTCAACTAAATAAAGTATGTATAGAATTCTTTACATAAATTAAACTCTTAACGATACAATTTTATATTTTCTTATGCGTATTAACTAAGTGAAGCACATATTTCGACTATTAGCTAGTTCCAATGGTATAGTTCCTATGCATGTTTCAAAAATGGCCGCCCGTGAATGTCCCTAGCATACAGTGATTTTCATCGATCTCGAATCTATTTGTCGATTATGTGTAAATCTTGTTTCAGTATCTTGACGTATAATTGAAGTGGAAAATTATATTATTTTGTATTAATTTAATGTGTGTAATTATTGCGTGTGTTCCGATGTGCACGTGTAAATCTAACATGGCTGCTCATAAATGTCATCAGTAAAGTTATAGTGGCGGGTCTTTAGTTTTGTTTGATATTGAAGTGATTTTCCGTCTGTCGCTCGTTTTTCCTTATTGTACCGCAATTAGGCTATATATTTATTATTAATGTTGTTATTATTATTACTATTAAAGTGACAATAGTATTGTTCGTGTGAATGTATATATATATATATTTATATTGTGTGTCATTTTTAATGTGACTAATGTTTTGTAATTCTTCGATAGCGTTATTTATTGTTCTAAGTAGTTTATTTTATAGTGTTTGATAATATAAGACACACACAAAAAAATAATATATATTACATGTACATATTTCTTCTGGTGGTGCAGTTTTCATACGAAATGAAATGTTAATTATTTATTTTATATTAACTTCATTTAATAAGATAGAACACACACACACGTATATATGTATATATTTCTGGTAGTGTGATTTTCATTTAGATTCTTTAGCGATGTAATGTTGTGTGTTTGAGGTTATGTTTTGATTTCATATATACATATATATCTTGTATTGTGACAACATAGTATTAAAGCTTTATTTCTAAATTATTGTGTGTTTAATGTGTTTACTTTTTATTAGATATTTGTGGTAGAATTCCTGTATGCAATTCTTCAAGTCGTTGCGGTGTTAATTATTTTGAACGTTTTAGCTTATTGACAAGTTGTTACTTGGTCCCAAGTGTTGCGTTGTGTGTTCTATTCATTTAGATTATTAGTAGCAGTTTATTTTAGAGTATAGATTATATATTTATATATTTTATATATATAGACATGCATGTTTCGGAATGTAGTTCTTCTTTTATAATTATTTACCAGAATGTTGGCTAGTTTTAAGTATGTATTACTAATTTGATTCTATAATGTAGAGTGCGCACACATATATATATTTCTGACAATGTAACCTTTATTTCTTTAATAATACAATATTGTATGTTTTATGTATTTGTTAGATTAAAGTTCTTTGATTTTATATTCACATATATTTTATAGTTCGATAATATTGGATTTGTTTTATAGTATTGGAAGTATTGTCTCTAATATTTTACTAAGTTATTACATGTTTGGCATATATGTTTATACTTATATGTAACTCTCCAAGTCGTTGCTGCGTTGATTGAATAAAATATATTTATATACTTATACATTCCTAGCGTTTCATTTATTTCCCTTTTGTATTCTTAGTTATTCTTATTCCTATAAGTTATTCTTATTTCCTGGTTTATTTATTTGGTCCGTGACTCATTCAATTTATTAGTAGATTCTATTTATTTTAATTTTATGCTGGTTGGGTTTATATTTGTCGTCCTCATTTATTAATCCTATGTTTCGTGTCATAGTGCCGTGCATTCAAATCCTTATTCGTGCGTTTTGCATAGGGTGGCTTTCCTTTCCTTGTTACGGCACGTGCGGAGCGCGGGACGTGACAGATTTCAATGTCTCGGTATTCCTTCGCGTTAATTATGTTTTGATATATTATTCTTCTTTTTGCCTTGATGTCGAATTTCGTACGCGCCGAAATTAACGGAGAAGAAATGATGCCAAATCGAAACTCTCCCTTGCTTTTATATGTTAGGGCGATGAATTCTTGAATTCTGCTCGTCTCGCTTTACAATTTATTTAGACTTTACAATTTCGATAATTATTATATCGGTCTAATTGGTTAACAATTGACTCGCGACTAACGAAATGTTTGAATTGTCGGATTCGCACGCCTAGGGTTACACCCTTGTTGGTACTTTAACTGTGAACTCGCGTTGTTACGTCCTCGTTTACTTGGTTAATCGTATTAACCGCTAGTTTGATCGAGAGGATAAAGGATAATAATTCCCGAAATATACGGTAGTTGCTGCCACCGAAATAGTCCAAGGACTATTTCGAGAGAGAATTCTGTTTATCGTTTTCTTTTATTATATATATATATATATAACCTTTCCTTTCCGTCTATAGTATTTAAGTCTGATGTCGTGTTGGTTTCTCTTTCGCTTTCAATGATTGGTGTATTAATTGGGTAGCGTTAATTATTTCAATGCGACTGGTAAATAGTTTCCACTTTTCGGCTAACCTGCTATGGGCAGGAGTACTAGCGCGGGAGAGGATTAAAGTTATTTAGAAATAATGGTTAGGCTATGATAAACAAGATTTACTGAATTTATTTGAAGTACAATATCGCTAGGAGTCTCGCCCAAAGATGACCAACGTCTGCTAACAGTGGGACGAGAGGAACGAAAACCCGCAAACGTTAATACAGCGACCGGTCGTTATGATTTCAATGTCTCGGGTATTCCTTCGCGTTAATTATGTTTTGATGTATTATTCTTCAATTTGGATTGTTGACGAATGATTTTGCTTTGATGTCGAATCTCGTACAACGCCGAAATTAACGGAGAAGAAATGATGCCAAATCGAAACGCTCGCCTTGCTTGTATATGTTAGGGCGATAAATTCTTGAATTCTAGCTCGTCGTTGTCTCGCTTTACAATTTATTTAGACTCCAGAGTACCGGTTTCGTCGACTAACAACAATTAACTAACTAACTATATATCGCTCTGCGCTATAATGCGTATTTATAGCTCAATTTGTCCTTGAATAATTACCACGTATCGATTTATTCAAAAGGAACTCGGGGGTGGGTTGTCTAAGTTTACATATTGTTGGTTTTGTCCGGCGCGCGCGGGGCGCACGTAACACCCCGCCCTTGCAGTTCAAATTTCCGGAGAAATTTGACTGATCGTTTCCCTGTGCTCGACCAGAGAAGATGTCGAGGCTGTTGGTTATTGGTTTACTGTTGTTAACGTGGTTTCCTCCATGACTCGTTTTCACTTTCACGGTTTGTAGTTATTTTGTTGAATAACACATTTTTATATTCAAATAATAGTTAAAATGCACATAGTAATTTCTCTTTTGATTTTCCCTTGAATTTTCCTATCCGCAGTATTTGACAAGCAACATTTTTCTACCATGTATCCGATTGCCAATTTCTTCCTTTTCTTCATTTTGGTTTTTATTTTGCGCCAAGGCGCAAGTTTACTATCACCGAGCCAATTATCAAATTGCTTGCCAGTAGCATTCAAAATACGAAGTTTTGAAAATTTCATAGCTATATTAACCCATAAATATCTTAGATGTAGTATAGTATGATACCATCTATATTTTCCAAAAGGAATCATAAGGTCTGCACTCGTGCTAGCTAAACCAAACACTAGATGTAGTAACCAATGAAGTATTTTTAATCCAATTGTAATCCAATGGCTAGCGTATTTATTCAAGTTTTTATGTGTACCTTCGACTGGTGATTCCCTATTTTCTTCTTTTCGATTTCTTTGAGCCCGTTTAACTTGTGGTTTTTCAGCCTGAAAATGTTTAGAATTCTTTTCCTCGGTTATCATTTTTTCTTCTTTATTTATTTTATTCACAACCCATTGATTTTTCTCTACCTTTTCAGAATGAATAGCTTCACTGGAAATGCTTATTGTATGTAAGTTATTAATTATTTGTGTGGGACGTTTAGGAATATTTACAGTATATCCAGAATTATTCTTTAAATTCTTATTACAAACTTCCTTGCTCATAGATTCCGTTTTGGGTTTAGGGCTAGCTATACTTTTTATTCTCTGTAGTCTGACCTTCCTTAGAATTTAATGACTTGGCTTTGAGTTCGATAAAGTTACCTTCTGGTGGTTTTATAGAAGCTTTTGAGTGAGACACACTCGCCATCTCTCCTCTATTATATTTGAAACACTCAGAGAACTCGTGGAAACTTGCCCCTTCATCCCTGCCAGGGGACAAGCGTCGCCCATCGCTTCGTCGTTTAATTTCCTAGTCTCCACTTCTTCCAAAAAATTCTTTGGCATCAGTATTGTTCATCTTGGTTGGGAACTCGGGAGATTTCTCACTCATGATCTTGTCTGTGGTGTCGTGCGTCCTCTTGCTATTTAAGGTAACATCTTTTATCGCAGCAACGGAACAGCGTTTGTATTGAAAGGTTGATTGTTTCAAATAATCCACATCCCTCTTTTGACTTAGATCTCTATCGGGGTATTTATTTACGTCTCCTTCTTTCCAGGTTATTACTCTTGCTCTTTTCCTAACATCTTTCTCTATTCCCGGGTCGTTTAGGCGATTCCGTGGCGGCGGTACAAATCTCCGGTCCTGGTGGTCGTTTTCGATGTAGTTACTATTGTATAGGGGACGAGTGCTGTTTCCGTTATAATTATTCGGAGGTGTCGGACGTTGGTATCGTATTCTATCGTTTGCTTGTTTTAATTCTCGTGTTGCTTTCACGGCTTGGCGGTACGCGTCGTCCAAGGATTGGTATCCTGCTATCTTTACTCGTAAATACACCTCGTTTGGAAGCCCCCTAACGAAAGCCTCCCTCGTGTTTCGATCTATTCTATCTTGGAATACGGTGCCGTACTCGTATCTTTCCCCGTACATTATCGCTAACCTAAGGTCTCTGACGCGATCTATATAATCTAGAATATCTTCTCCCGGTTGTTGAAATATTGTTCCTAATTCTCCCTTATATTCGTTAAGAGATTTCCCTGGACCGAACAGATCTTTTAATTTATTCCCGAAATCGTATAGACTCATCAGTTCGGTGTCTTCGATGGCGAGGAGCGCGTGTCCACGGAGCTTATTTGTTAATAATTTTACCAACTGAGGTTCTTGATACCTAGGAACCATGTTTCGCGCGCGCTCGCATGCTCTTAAAAATTGAAATACCGAGGGTCGATGTCCGTCGAACACTGGTACCGACTCGATCGCGTCTTTTAGTATAATCGGTTGAGAATATCTACCTGGCTGCGTTGTCTCTTGTTGAGTTGCCGGCTGCGATACGGTTGACTTAGGTTCCCTTTTTGTTTTGAGTTCGAGCATGTTGTTTTGTAATTCATTCATTTTTGCACTCATATCGCGAAAATTCGCGTCCCATGCTGTAAGTTTTTCCGATAACATCAAGAGCATGTCTTTCTTCAGGGAGTCTCGTGCGGTCGACATGTTTTCTATTTATTTTTTTTTAGTTAATACTCCAAAGAACTTTAATCCTCTGTGGAGCGTATCCCACCGCTAATCGTAATAACTTTAATCCTCTGTGGAGCGAATCCCACCGCTAATCGTAATAACTTTAATCCTCTGTGGAGCGAATCCCACCGCTGCCACCAAAAATTTATTTCTATACTGTTACGTCCTCGTTTACTTGGTTAATCGTATTAACCGCTAGTTTGATCGAGAAGGATAAAGGATAATAATTCCCGAAATATACGGTAGTTGCTGCCACCAGAAATAGTCCAAGGACTATTTCGAGAGAGAATTCTGTTTATCGTTTTCTTTTTATTATATATATATATATATACCTTTCCTTTCCGTCTATAGTATTTAAGTCTGATGTCGTGTTGGTTTCTCTTTCGCTTTCAATGATTGGTGTATTAATTGGGTAGCGTTAATTATTTCAATGCGACTGGTAAATAGTTTCCACTTTTTCGGCTAACCTGCTATGGGCAGGAGTACTAGCGCGGGAGAGGATTAAAGTTATTTTGAAATAATGGTTAGGCTATGATAAACAAGATTTACTGAATTTATTTGAATTACAATATCGCCAGGAGTCTCGCCCAAAGATGACCAACGTCTGCTAACAGTGGGACGAGAGGAACGAAAACCCGCAAACGTTTCCAATGTTTGAAAACACCGTAATCAACACTACGTCAGATTACTGGTTAATACAGCGAACGGTCGTTATGATTTCAATGTCTCGGGTATTCCTTCGCGTCGTTAATTATGTTTTGATATATTATTCTTCTTTTTGCCTTGATGTCGAATTTCGTACGACGCTGAAATTAACGGAGAAGAAATGATGCCAAATCGAAACTCTCGCCTTGCTTGTATATGTTAGGGCGATGAATTCTTGAATTCTAGATCGTCTCGCTTTACAATTTATTTAGACTCCAATGTACCGGTTTCGTCGACTAACAACAATTAACTAACTAACTAAAAACCGCTTTGCGCTAGGATGCGTATTTATAACTCAATTTGTCCTTGAATAATTACCACGTAACGATTTATTCAAAAGGAACTCGGGGTGGGGTTGTCTAAGTTTACATATTGTCGGTTTTGTCCGGCGCGCGCGGAGCGCGGGACGTAACACTGGTCTGGTTCCGAGGCTGGAATGCACGTGCACTACGTTCTGCGCGTAAGATGCAGTAAATACAGCGCTTATACGTCGAAATATATCAAACGGGAACGAAGATACGCTTATTTCTCGCCAAAAATAGACGAAAGATTCTGTTTTGCGAGCTGCTGGTCTGGCTCCGAGGCTGGAATGCACGTGCACTACGTTCTGCGTGTAGAATTCTGTAAATACAGCGATTTTACGTAGAAATATCTCAAACGGGAACGAAGCTACTCCTATGTTTCTTCAAAAGCGAAGAATGGTTAAGTTTTGCGAGCTTCTGAGCTTGTTTTGTCACTGGAATGCACGTGCACTACGTTCTGCGTGTAAAATGCAGTAAATACAGCGCTTAAACGTCGAAATATATCAAACGGGAACGAAAATACGCTTATTTTTCGCCAAAAATAGACGAAAGATTGTGTTTTGCGAGCTGCTGGAATAGTTCCGAGGCTGGAATGCACGTTGTCACGTCCCGCGCTCCGCACGTGCCGTAACAAGGAAAAGAAAACCACCCTATGCAAAACGCGCGAATAAGGATTTGAATGCACAAACGAACACACGGCACTACGAAACGAAATATAGGATTAACAAATGAGGGCGACAAATAGATCCAACCAAGAAACGAAATACATATACACACAACTCTAAATAAATCTACCAATAACCGGCTTGCAATTTGAAAACCTATGGTTCAATATAATATAAACCCAACCAGCATAAAATTAAAATAAATAGAATCTACTAATAAATTGTACGAGTCACGAACCAAACAAATAAACCAGGAAATAAGAATAACTACAAAAGGGAAATAAATGAAACGCCAGGAATGTATATGTATATAAATATATTTTATTCAATCATCGCAGAACGACTTGGAGAGTTACATATAAGTATAAACATATATGCCAAACATGTAATAACCTAGTAAATATTAGAGACAATACTTCCAATACTATGCAACAAATCCAATATTATCAAACTATAAAATATATGTGTATATAAAATCAAAGAACTTATAGTCTAACGAATACATAAAACATACAATATTGTATTATTAAAGAAATAAAGGTTACATTGTCAGAAATATATATATATATATATATATATATATATATATATATGTGTGCGCACTCTACATTATTGAATCAAATTAGTAATTTAAGATACATACTTAAAACTAGCCAACATTCCGGTAAATAATTATAAAAGAAGAACTACATTACGAAACATGCATGTCTATATATATAAAATATATAAATATATAATCTATACTCTAAAATAAACTACTACTAATAATCTAAATGAATAGAACACACAACGCAACACTTGGGACTAAGTAACAACCTGTCGATAGGCTAAAACGTTCAAAATAATTAACACCGCAACGACTTGAAGAACTGCGTACAGGAATTCTACTATCAAACACAAATGTCTAATAAAAAAGAAAACACATTAAACACACAATAATTTAGAAATAAAGCTTTAATACTATGTTGTCACAATACAAGATATATATGTATATATGAAATCAAAACATAACCTCAAACACACAACATTACATCGCTAAAGAATCTAAATGAAAATCACACTACCAGAAATATATACATATATACGTGTACGTGTGTGTGTTCCATCTTATTAAATGAAGTTAATATAAAATAAATAATTAACATTTCATTTCGTATGAAAACTACACTACCAGAAGAAATATGTATATGCATATATATATATCTATATATGTGTTTATGTGTGTGTGTCTTATATTATCGAACACTATAAAATAAACTACTCAGAACAATAAATAACGCTATCGAAGAATTACAAAACATTAGTCACATTAAAATGACACACAATATAAATATATATATATACATTCACACGAACAATACTACTGTCATTTTAATAATAATAATAATAACAACATTAATAATAAATATATAGCCTAATTGCGGTACAATAAGTAAAAAGCGAGCGACAGACGGAAAATCACTTCGATATCAAACAAAAACTAAAGACCCGCCACTATAACTTTACTGATGACATTTATGAGCAGCCATGTTAGATTTACACGCGCACATCGGAACACACGCAATAATTACACACATTAAATAAATACAAAATAATATATTTTTCACTTCAATTATACGTCAAGACACTGAAACAAGATTTACACATAATTGACAAATAGATTCGAGATCGATGAAAATCACTGTATGCTAGGGACATTCACGGGCGGCCATTTTGAAACATGCGTGCACTAACTCTTATAGAAACTATACCATTGGAATTAGCTAATAATCGAAATATATGCTTCACTTAATTAATAAATATAAGAAATATAAATACATAAATCTACATGAAATTGTATCGCTAAGAGTTTAATTAATGTAAAGAATTCTATACATACTTTATATGATTAACGAACACGGAAAGATAAATTATATAGAAATTATATTATTGGAACTAGCTAACAATTTAAAAATTTATATATGTTGTTGAATATGAGAAATACAACTACATAAATTTATATGAAACTGTATCGCTAAGAATAGCCAATAATTTAATTATATAAAGAATTCTATACATACTTTACTTAATTGACAAACATATAAAACTACATATATTGCAACTCAAGTAATAAAATGAATTGTACACATACTAACACGAAAATAGAAATGCACAAAATTACAAAGTATATGAAACTACATGAAATTATATATAAAAATTACATCATTAGAACTAACCAATATTCAGACAACTCGAATAAAAACTTTTATTATATTGTAAAATATACATATATATGTATGTATATATGTGTGAATTATATTAAATAAGCTTGAAAATATAAAATACATATATGAAACATAAATATGAAACTACAGTACTAAATACATTAAAATTTAAGGAAACTCTACACAAAGCAACACTATGAAACACGTATATACACATATAAATGTATACACATAACCTAACAAATGTAAAAGAATTAAAATCTAAATAAAGAAATGAAATGAGATAACCTCAAGATATACAACTATACACCTTTAAAATTACACTCAACAAAAATTTATTTATACCATAAATAAAATAAAGAAACCACGTATGATGGACAACTACTTCAAGACATCTCCCATGGAGTAATATATTTAAAACTTACTATTGTCACGTCCCGCGCTCCGCACGTGCCGTAACAAGAAAAGAAAACCACCCTATGCAAAACGCGCGAATAAGGATTTGAATGCACGGCACTACGAAACGAAATATAGGATTAACAAATGAGGGCGACAAATAGATCCAACCAAGAAACGGAATACATATACACACAACTCTAAATAAATCTACCAATAACCGGTTTGCAATTTGAAAACCTATGGTTCAATATAATATAAACCCAACCAGCATAAAATTAAAATAAATAGAATCTACTAATAAATTGAACGAGTCACGAACCAAACAAATAAACCAGGAAATAAGAATAACTACAAAAAGGGAAATAAATGAAACGCCAGGAATGTATATAAATATATTTTATTCAATCAACGCAGCAACGACTTGGAGAGTTACATATAAGTATAAACATGTCGGGGAGGCGTTAAGATTTGGTCTAGGGTTGTGGGCGCGAAACGAATCTACACTCAGATTAGATGTTGTCGTTATACAATAGAGGAGATATCCACTAGTGCAAGTGTTACGTCCCGCGCTCCGCGCGCGCCGGACAAAACCAACAATATGTAAACTCAGACAACCCCACCCCGAGTTCCTTTTGAATAAATCGTTACGTGGTAATTATTCAAGGACAAATTGAGCTATAAATACGCATCCTAGCGCAAAGCGATTTTTAGTTAGTTAGTTAGTTAATTGTTGTTAGTCGACGAAACCGGTACATTGGGTGAGTCAATCCGTTAATTATTAGTCAAAGTCCCGATACGCGAGTTCGCAGTTAAAGTTACCAACAAGGGTGTAACCCTAGGCGTGCGAATCCGACAATTCAAACATTGTCGTTAGTCGCGAGTCAATTGTTAACCAATTAGACCGATATAATAATTATCGAAATTGTAAAGTCTAAATAAATTGTAAAGCGAGACGAGCTAGAATTCAAGAATTTATCGCCCTAACATATACAAGCAAGGCGAGAGTTTCGATTTGGCATCATTTCGGCGTCGTACGAAATTCGACATCAAGGCAAAAAGAAGAATAATATATCAAAACATAATTAACGCGAAGGAATACCCGAGACATTGAAATCATAACGACCGTTCGCTGTATTAACCAGTAATCTGACGGAGTGTTGATTACGGTGTTTTCAAACATTGGAAACGTTTGCGGGTTTTCGTTCCTCTCGTCCCACTGTTAGCTGACGTTGGTCATCTTTGAGCGAAACTCCTAGCGATATTGTAATTCAAATAAATTCAGTAAATCTTGTTTATCATAGCCTAACCATTATTTCAAAATAACTTTAATCCTCTCCCGCGCTAGTACTCCTGCCCATAGCAGGTTAGCCGAAAAAGTGGAAACTATTTACCAGTCGCATTGAAATAATTAACGCTACCCAATTAATACACCAATCATTGAAAGCGAAAGAGAAACCAACACGACATCAGACTTAAATACTATAGACGGAAAGGAAAGGTATATATATATATATATATATATATAATAAAAGAAAACGATAAACAGAATTCTCTCTTGAAATAGTCCTTGGACTATTTCTGGTGGCAACAACTACCGTATATTTCGGAAATTATTATCCTTTATCCTTCTCGATCAAACTAGCGGTTAATACGATTAACCAAGTAAACGAGGACGTAACACAAGTATGATTGTCACAGAATCTGACAAGTAACCGCAATGATCAGATACTCGAGAAGCTAATGACAATGATCCTAGGTTCCATAACGAATCCGCGGCCAACGGGATGATAGAGATACGTTCTCGCAAAGTCTGACTGATCGTAAAGGTAGTATTCTTTTCGTCAATGAAATCGCACAAAAGAATGAATCTCTGTCTCGGTGATGCCACCGAGGAAAACTATATGGGGTGTGTCTAAGGACACGAGATCATCGGATTCGCGGAGAAAAGTCTTCGCTCGGAAAGTGAGGGAAATTGACGTTACTGTTAATTGGTCAATTTCCATGTCGATGGTTAGGGAAGGGTGCTAGCCGCCCTTAAGAGAAAGTTGCTAGTGGGGAGCGTCGTTCATGAGAGAAATAGATTTTTCCTAAATTCCCATATTTGGAACAAAGACTGTTTGTCCGTCTGAAGGACTTTAGTTAAATAAATCTTAAGATTTATAGTGGGTCCTCGGGCTAGCTGAATTTGTACTGTGGAGACGCATCGACATCTGGTAATCATCTTACTCGAAGAATAGAGTCTGCGTGTGGCGAGCTACGGGACAGAGACCGTTAGGATGTTTACTGTCAAATGTCGCTACAACTATTTCCTTCTTTTTCTAAGAAGAGCTCTAGAGTTACTTTCATGCCTTTGTTAGACGGAACGTTCATCCCTTGACCGCGGCTACGTTCGGCGACTGGTTGTCGCCTCGAGCCCAAGCTCACTATCATGAATCTCAAACAAATAAAATTGGACTAAACGACGACATTTGTTTAATTACAGCTACGTTAGAATCTAGATTACAGTATTGAGGAGTTTTCCCGAAGTTCCAAAGGGAAGGCTCCGGTGTCTTTCCATCTCCGACACGGCCATCCTGACTATCACACGTCCTCGTGTGTAACTAAAATATTGAGTTTTCTAACATTAGACTCGATACAACTAATATTGTCTACAATTTAACTTAATGTCCAAATAAGGCAAGGGTCCAGTGCAACAACAAAATTTTGTTCGGAGGTTTGACAACGAGAGAAATAAGAGAGAACAAGAATTAGTAACGTTGTAATTAGTATTCAAAGTGCTAGTTGCATCCTGTCGGTTATCAGTCGGGTCGTAACGGCATGATGGACCGTTCTCGATTTCGCACCCCACTGGATCTCGATTTTATAGATCGTATGAGCACATAGAGCTTTGTGCCACGTTCTCAGTGGGCTTTATCAAACTGTTGCCACAAGAAGCACACGTTCTCAGTGGGCTTAAACTGGTGCCACAAGAAACACACGTTCTCAGTGGGCTTTATCAACTCGCTCGCCCAGGTGTTATAGGCATAGTGCTACTGATCTTTCGAGGTCGGAGTGCTCATATCGTCGTGGTCGCTGTTGTTGCCGTCACTACAGACATCCAACTCAGCAGGAATACAACTATCTGGCATTTTCCTCAATCTATTATGACTGTACTTATAGGATCGTTTACCTCCAAATGTCTTTAAGATATGCCTGTCTCTTTCCAAAACTTCTGCTACTACTAATGGACCTCTAATTTTGAATCTAGTTTGGTTTGGTTTCTTTCCTCATTTTTGCGTAATACAAAATCACCGAGATTAACCCTAATCACTATAACTTTAGTCTTGTCGAAGCTATCCTTATCATGCTTGGCACTAGTTTCCATCTCCCTTATTGCCTATCGTCCTATATTGGGGATATCGACTCCCTTTTCTTCTATGTTGTCAGGTAACAACAGGTCGTATGGTTTTGCAGTTCTACCGATTAGTAGTTCCAGTGGGCTCGAATTAGTCACGCGGTTGGTGATGCAACTCAAAGCCAACTGTATTTCCCCAATCGCGTCTTGCCATGGCCGTCCGGTCGTTTCTACCGTTGTAAACGTATTCTTTAACGTTTCCATTACACGCTCTACCTGCCCATTAGCTCTACTAGCACCGGTCGCCATCAAGTGGATTTTAATTTGTCTACTTTCACAGAAATCCTGAAATTCTTTATCCGTAAAACATCTTCTTTGATCTGCTATTATCCGGCAGGGACTGTCGAATAAAAATATAGCGGACTTAAGTGCTTTGATAGTGTTAAGGGAATCTATCTTACGGTTATGCTGCAGGTATACAAATTTCGTGAAGGCGTCGACCAAAACAATGACGTATTCTTTAGCGTCGTTTTTGCCGCTTAGCTTGCCCGTTATGTGCGTGTGCACTGTATGCCAAGGTATGCTGGTCTTAGGTATAGGATGTAGTTCGGCTTGTATTTTACCTGAACTTGCCTTCGAAACTCGACAAGCATGACAGTTCTCTACGAATCTGCGAAACTACTTCGCCATCCCTTCGAACAAGTAATACTCGTATAGTTTCTCGAGCGTTTTATCCCAACCTAAGTGCATAATTGACTGCACTTATTCTTATTAGTTATTCTTATTCCTATAAGTTATTCTTATTTCCTGGTTTATTTATTTGGTCCGTGACTCATTCAATTTATTAGTAGATTCTATTTATTTTAATTTTATGCTGGTTGGGTTTATATTTGTCGTCCTCATTTATTAATCCTATGTTTCGTGTCATAGTGCCGTGCATTCAAATCCTTATTCGTGCGTTTTGCATAGGGTGGTTTTCCTTTCCTTGTTACGGCACGTGCGGAGCGCGGGACGTGACAGATTTCAATGTCTCGGGTATTCCTTCGCGTTAATTATGTTTTGATATATTATTCTTCTTTTTGCCTTGATGTCGAATTTCGTACGACGCCGAAATTAACGGAGAAGAAATGATGCCAAATCGAAACTCTCGCCTTGCTTGTATATGTTAGGGCGATGAATTCTTGAATTCTAGCTCGTCTCGCTTTACAATTTATTTAGACTTTACAATTTCGATAATTATTATATCGGTCTAATTGGTTAACAATTGACTCGCGACTAACGACAATGTTTGAATTGTCGGATTCGCACGCCTAGGGTTACACCCTTGTTGGTAACTTTAACTGTGAACTCGCGTTGTTACGTCCTCGTTTACTTGGTTAATCGTATTAACCGCTAGTTTGATCGAGAAGGATAAAGGATAATAATTCCCGAAATATACGGTAGTTGCTGCCACCAGAAATAGTCCAAGGACTATTTCGAGAGAGAATTCTGTTTATCGTTTTCTTTTATTATATATATATATATATACCTTTCCTTTCCGTCTATAGTATTTAAGTCTGATGTCGTGTTGGTTTCTCTTTCGCTTTCAATGATTGGTGTATTAATTGGGTAGCGTTAATTATTTCAATGCGACTGGTAAATAGTTTCCACTTTTCGGCTAACCTGCTATGGGCAGGAGTACTAGCGCGGGAGAGGATTAAAGTTATTTAGAAATAATGGTTAGGCTATGATAAACAAGATTTACTGAATTTATTTGAAGTACAATATCGCTAGGAGTCTCGCCCAAAGATGACCAACGTCTGCTAACAGTGGGACGAGAGGAACGAAAACCCGCAAACGTTAATACAGCGACCGGTCGTTATGATTTCAATGTCTCGGGTATTCCTTCGCGTTAATTATGTTTTGATGTATTATTCTTCAATTTGGATTGTTGACGAATGATTTTGCTTTGATGTCGAATCTCGTACAACGCCGAAATTAACGGAGAAGAAATGATGCCAAATCGAAACGCTCGCCTTGCTTGTATATGTTAGGGCGATAAATTCTTGAATTCTAGCTCGTCGTTGTCTCGCTTTACAATTTATTTAGACTCCAGAGTACCGGTTTCGTCGACTAACAACAATTAACTAACTAACTATATATCGCTCTGCGCTATAATGCGTATTTATAGCTCAATTTGTCCTTGAATAATTACCACGTATCGATTTATTCAAAAGGAACTCGGGGTGGGGTTGTCTAAGTTTACATATTGTTGGTTTTGTCCGGCGCGCGCGGAGCGCGGGACGTAACACCCTCGCCCTTGCAGTTCAAATTTCCGGAGAAATTTGACTGATCGTTTCCCTGTGCTCGACCAGAGAAGATGTCGAGGCTGTTGGTTATTGGTTTACTGTTGTTAACGTGGTTTCCTCCATGACTCGTTTTCACTTTCACGGTTTGTAGTTATTTTGTTGAATAACACATTTTTATATTCAAATAATAGTTAAAATGCACATAGTAATTTCTCTTTTGATTTTCCCTTGAATTTTCCTATCCGCAGTATTTGACAAGCAACATTTTTCTACCATGTATCCGATTGCCAATTTCTTCCTTTTCTTCATTTTGGTTTTTATTTTGCGCCAAGGCGCAAGTTTACTATCACCGAGCCAATTATCAAATTGCTTGCCAGTAGCATTCAAAATACGAAGTTTTGAAAATTTCATAGCTATATTAACCCATAAATATCTTAGATGTAGTATAGTATGATACCATCTATATTTTCCAAAAGGAATCATAAGGTCTGCACTCGTGCTAGCTAAACCAAACACTAGATGTAGTAACCAATGAAGTATTTTTAATCCAATTGTAATCCAATGGCTAGCGTATTTATTCAAGTTTTTATGTGTACCTTCGACTGGTGATTCCCTATTTTCTTCTTTTCGATTTCTTTGAGCCCGTTTAACTTGTGGTTTTTCAGCCTGAAAATGTTTAGAATTCTTTTCCTCGGTTATCATTTTTTCTTCTTTATTTATTTTATTCACAACCCATTGATTTTTCTCTACCTTTTCAGAATGAATAGCTTCACTGGAAATGCTTATTGTATGTAAGTTATTAATTATTTGTGTGGGACGTTTAGGAATATTTACAGTATATCCAGAATTATTCTTTAAATTCTTATTACAAACTTCCTTGCTCATAGATTCCGTTTTGGGTTTAGGGCTAGCTATACTTTTATTCTCTGTAGTCTGACCTTCCTTAGAATTTAATGACTTGGCTTTGAGTTCGATAAAGTTACCTTCTGGTGGTTTTATAGAAGCTTTTGAGTGAGACACACTCGCCATCTCTCCTCCTATTATATTTGAAACACTCAGAGAACTCGTGGAAACTTGCCCCTTCATCCCTGCCAGGGGACAAGCGTCGCCCATCGCTTCGTCGTTTAATTTCCTAGTCTCCACTTCTTCCAAAAATTCTTTGGCATCAGTATTGTTCATCTTGGTTGGGAACTCGGGAGATTTCTCACTCATGATCTTGTCTGTGGTGTCGTGCGTCCTCTTGCTATTTAAGGTAACATCTTTTATCGCAGCAACGGAACAGCGTTTGTATTGAAAGGTTGATTGTTTCAAATAATCCACATCCCTCTTTTGACTTAGATCTCTATCGGGGTATTTATTTACGTCTCCTTCTTTCCAGGTTATTACTCTTGCTCTTTTCCTAACATCTTTCTCTATTCCCGGGTCGTTTAGGCGATTCCGTGGCGGCGGTACAAATCTCCGGTCCTGGTGGTCGTTTTCGATGTAGTTACTATTGTATAGGGACGAGTGCTGTTTCCGTTATAATTATTCGGAGGTGTCGGACGTTGGTATCGTATTCTATCGTTTGCTTGTTTTAATTCTCGTGTTGCTTTCACGGCTTGGCGGTACGCGTCGTCCAAGGATTGGTATCCTGCTATCTTTACTCGTAAATACACCTCGTTTGGAAGCCCCCCCAACGAAAGCCTCCCTCGTGTTTCGATCTATTCTATCTTGGAATACGGTGCCGTACTCGTATCTTTCCCCGTACATTATCGCTAACCTAAGGTCTCTGACGCGATCTATATAATCTAGAATATCTTCTCCCGGTTGTTGAAATATTGTTCCTAATTCTCCCTTATATTCGTTAAGAGATTTCCCTGGACCGAACAGATCTTTTAATTTATTCCCGAAATCGTATAGACTCATCAGTTCGGTGTCTTCGATGGCGAGGAGCGCGTGTCCACGGAGCTTATTTGTTAATAATTTTACCAACTGAGGTTCTTGATACCTAGGAACCATGTTTCGCGCGCGCTCGCATGCTCTTAAAAATTGAAATACCGAGGGTCGATGTCCGTCGAACACTGGTACCGACTCGATCGCGTCTTTTAGTATAATCGGTTGAGAATATCTACCTGGCTGCGTTGTCTCTTGTTGAGTTGCCGGCTGCGATACGGTTGACTTAGGTTCCCTTTTTTGTTTTGAGTTCGAGCATGTTGTTTTGTAATTCATTCATTTTTGCACTCATATCGCGAAAATTCGCGTCCCATGCTGTAAGTTTTTCCGATAACATCAAGAGCATGTCTTTCTTCAGGGAGTCTCGTGCGGTCGACATGTTTTCTATTTATTTTTTTTTTAGTTAATACTCCAAAGAACTTTAATCCTCTGTGGAGCGTATCCCACCGCTAATCGTAATAACTTTAATCCTCTGTGGAGCGAATCCCACCGCTAATCGTAATAACTTTAATCCTCTGTGGAGCGAATCCCACCGCTGCCACCAAAAATTTATTTCTATACTGTTACGTCCTCGTTTACTTGGTTAATCGTATTAACCGCTAGTTTGATCGAGAAGGATAAAGGATAATAATTCCCGAAATATACGGTAGTTGCTGCCACCAGAAATAGTCCAAGGACTATTTCGAGAGAGAATTCTGTTTATCGTTTTCTTTTATTATATATATATATATATATATACCTTTCCTTTCCGTCTATAGTATTTAAGTCTGATGTCGTGTTGGTTTCTCTTTCGCTTTCAATGATTGGTGTATTAATTGGGTAGCGTTAATTATTTCAATGCGACTGGTAAATAGTTTCCACTTTTCGGCTAACCTGCTATGGGCAGGAGTACTAGCGCGGGAGAGGATTAAAGTTATTTTGAAATAATGGTTAGGCTATGATAAACAAGATTTACTGAATTTATTTGAATTACAATATCGCCAGGAGTCTCGCCCAAAGATGACCA
Source organism: Bombus balteatus (assembly GCA_019201815.1). Lineage (NCBI taxonomy): Eukaryota > Metazoa > Arthropoda > Insecta > Hymenoptera > Apidae > Bombus > Bombus balteatus. The sequence continues at coordinate 9,947 of JAFJHM010000091.1, read as the reverse complement.
ACGTCTGCTAACAGTGGGACGAGAGGAACGAAAACCCGCAAACGTTTCCAATGTTTGAAAACACCGTAATCAACACTACGTCAGATTACTGGTTAATACAGCGAACGGTCGTTATGATTTCAATGTCTCGGGTATTCCTTCGCGTCGTTAATTATGTTTTGATATATTATTCTTCTTTTTGCCTTGATGTCGAATTTCGTACGACGCTGAAATTAACGGAGAAGAAATGATGCCAAATCGAAACTCTCGCCTTGCTTGTATATGTTAGGGCGATGAATTCTTGAATTCTAGATCGTCTCGCTTTACAATTTATTTAGACTCCAATGTACCGGTTTCGTCGACTAACAACAATTAACTAACTAACTAAAACCGCTTTGCGCTAGGATGCGTATTTATAACTCAATTTGTCCTTGAATAATTACCACGTAACGATTTATTCAAAAGGAACTCGGGGTGGGGTTGTCTAAGTTTACATATTGTCGGTTTTGTCCGGCGCGCGCGGAGCGCGGGACGTAACACTGGTCTGGTTCCGAGGCTGGAATGCACGTGCACTACGTTCTGCGCGTAAGATGCAGTAAATACAGCGCTTATACGTCGAAATATATCAAACGGGAACGAAGATACGCTTATTTCTCGCCAAAAATAGACGAAAGATTCTGTTTTGCGAGCTGCTGGTCTGGCTCCGAGGCTGGAATGCACGTGCACTACGTTCTGCGTGTAGAATTCTGTAAATACAGCGATTTTACGTAGAAATATCTCAAACGGGAACGAAGCTACTCCTATGTTTCTTCAAAAGCGAAGAATGGTTAAGTTTTGCGAGCTTCTGAGCTTGTTTTGTCACTGGAATGCACGTGCACTACGTTCTGCGTGTAAAATGCAGTAAATACAGCGCTTAAACGTCGAAATATATCAAACGGGAACGAAAATACGCTTATTTTTCGCCAAAAATAGACGAAAGATTGTGTTTTGCGAGCTGCTGGAATAGTTCCGAGGCTGGAATGCACGTTGTCACGTCCCGCGCTCCGCACGTGCCGTAACAAGGAAAAGAAAACCACCCTATGCAAAACGCGCGAATAAGGATTTGAATGCACAAACGAACACACGGCACTACGAAACGAAATATAGGATTAACAAATGAGGGCGACAAATAGATCCAACCAAGAAACGAAATACATATACACACAACTCTAAATAAATCTACCAATAACCGGCTTGCAATTTGAAAACCTATGGTTCAATATAATATAAACCCAACCAGCATAAAATTAAAATAAATAGAATCTACTAATAAATTGTACGAGTCACGAACCAAACAAATAAACCAGGAAATAAGAATAACTACAAAAAGGGAAATAAATGAAACGCCAGGAATGTATATGTATATAAATATATTTTATTCAATCATCGCAGCAACGACTTGGAGAGTTACATATAAGTATAAACATATATGCCAAACATGTAATAACCTAGTAAATATTAGAGACAATACTTCCAATACTATGCAACAAATCCAATATTATCAAACTATAAAATATATGTGTATATAAAATCAAAGAACTTATAGTCTAACGAATACATAAAACATACAATATTGTATTATTAAAGAAATAAAGGTTACATTGTCAGAAATATATATATATATATATATATATATATATATATATGTGTGCGCACTCTACATTATTGAATCAAATTAGTAATTTAAGATACATACTTAAAACTAGCCAACATTCCGGTAAATAATTATAAAAGAAGAACTACATTCTGAAACATGCATGTCTATATATATAAAATATATAAATATATAATCTATACTCTAAAATAAACTACTACTAATAATCTAAATGAATAGAACACACAACGCAACACTTGGGACTAAGTAACAACCTGTCGATAGGCTAAAACGTTCAAAATAATTAACACCGCAACGACTTGAAGAACTGCGTACAGGAATTCTACTATCAAACACAAATGTCTAATAAAAAAGAAAACACATTAAACACACAATAATTTAGAAATAAAGCTTTAATACTATGTTGTCACAATACAAGATATATATGTATATATGAAATCAAAACATAACCTCAAACACACAACATTACATCGCTAAAGAATCTAAATGAAAATCACACTACCAGAAATATATACATATATACGTGTACGTGTGTGTGTTCCATCTTATTAAATGAAGTTAATATAAAATAAATAATTAACATTTCATTTCGTATGAAAACTACACTACCAGAAGAAATATGTATATGCATATATATATATCTATATATGTGTTTATGTGTGTGTGTCTTATATTATCGAACACTATAAAATAAACTACTCAGAACAATAAATAACGCTATCGAAGAATTACAAAACATTAGTCACATTAAAATGACACACAATATAAATATATATATATACATTCACACGAACAATACTACTGTCATTTTAATAATAATAATAATAACAACATTAATAATAAATATATAGCCTAATTGCGGTACAATAAGTAAAAAGCGAGCGACAGACGGAAAATCACTTCGATATCAAACAAAACTAAAGACCCGCCACTATAACTTTACTGATGACATTTATGAGCAGCCATGTTAGATTTACACGCGCACATCGGAACACACGCAATAATTACACACATTAAATAAATACAAAATAATATATTTTTCACTTCAATTATACGTCAAGACACTGAAACAAGATTTACACATAATTGACAAATAGATTCGAGATCGATGAAAATCACTGTATGCTAGGGACATTCACGGGCGGCCATTTTGAAACATGCGTGCACTAACTCTTATAGAAACTATACCATTGGAATTAGCTAATAATCGAAATATATGCTTCACTTAATTAATAAATATAAGAAATATAAATACATAAATCTACATGAAATTGTATCGCTAAGAGTTTAATTAATGTAAAGAATTCTATACATACTTTATATGATTAACGAACACGGAAAGATAAATTATATAGAAATTATATTATTGGAACTAGCTAACAATTTAAAAATTTATATATGTTGTTGAATATGAGAAATACAACTACATAAATTTATATGAAACTGTATCGCTAAGAATAGCCAATAATTTAATTATATAAAGAATTCTATACATACTTTACTTAATTGACAAACATATAAAACTACATATATTGCAACTCAAGTAATAAAATGAATTGTACACATACTAACACGAAAATAGAAATGCACAAAATTACAAAGTATATGAAACTACATGAAATTATATATAAAAATTACATCATTAGAACTAACCAATATTCAGACAACTCGAATAAAAACTTTTATTATATTGTAAAATATACATATATATGTATGTATATATGTGTGAATTATATTAAATAAGCTTGAAAATATAAAATACATATATGAAACATAAATATGAAACTACAGTACTAAATACATTAAAATTTAAGGAAACTCTACACAAAGCAACACTATGAAACACGTATATACACATATAAATGTATACACATAACCTAACAAATGTAAAAGAATTAAAATCTAAATAAAGAAATGAAATGAGATAACCTCAAGATATACAACTATACACCTTTAAAATTACACTCAACAAAAATTTATTTATACCATAAATAAAATAAAGAAACCACGTATGATGGACAACTACTTCAAGACATCTCCCATGGAGTAATATATTTAAAACTTACTATTGTCACGTCCCGCGCTCCGCACGTGCCGTAACAAGAAAAGAAAACCACCCTATGCAAAACGCGCGAATAAGGATTTGAATGCACGGCACTACGAAACGAAATATAGGATTAACAAATGAGGGCGACAAATAGATCCAACCAAGAAACGGAATACATATACACACAACTCTAAATAAATCTACCAATAACCGGTTTGCAATTTGAAAACCTATGGTTCAATATAATATAAACCCAACCAGCATAAAATTAAAATAAATAGAATCTACTAATAAATTGAACGAGTCACGAACCAAACAAATAAACCAGGAAATAAGAATAACTACAAAAAGGGAAATAAATGAAACGCCAGGAATGTATATAAATATATTTTATTCAATCAACGCAGCAACGACTTGGAGAGTTACATATAAGTATAAACATGTCGGGGAGGCGTTAAGATTTGGTCTAGGGTTGTGGGCGCGAAACGAATCTACACTCAGATTAGATGTTGTCGTTATACAATAGAGGAGATATCCACTAGTGCAAGTGTTACGTCCTGCGCTCCGCGCGCGCCGGACAAAACCAACAATATGTAAACTCAGACAACCCCACCCCGAGTTCCTTTTGAATAAATCGTTACGTGGTAATTATTCAAGGACAAATTGAGCTATAAATACGCATCCTAGCGCAAAGCGATTTTTAGTTAGTTAGTTAGTTAATTGTTGTTAGTCGACGAAACCGGTACATTGGGTGAGTCAATCCGTTAATTATTAGTCAAAGTCCCGATACGCGAGTTCGCAGTTAAAGTTACCAACAAGGGTGTAACCCTAGGCGTGCGAATCCGACAATTCAAACATTGTCGTTAGTCGCGAGTCAATTGTTAACCAATTAGACCGATATAATAATTATCGAAATTGTAAAGTCTAAATAAATTGTAAAGCGAGACGAGCTAGAATTCAAGAATTTATCGCCCTAACATATACAAGCAAGGCGAGAGTTTCGATTTGGCATCATTTCGGCGTCGTACGAAATTCGACATCAAGGCAAAAAGAAGAATAATATATCAAAACATAATTAACGCGAAGGAATACCCGAGACATTGAAATCATAACGACCGTTCGCTGTATTAACCAGTAATCTGACGGAGTGTTGATTACGGTGTTTTCAAACATTGGAAACGTTTGCGGGTTTTCGTTCCTCTCGTCCCACTGTTAGCTGACGTTGGTCATCTTTGAGCGAAACTCCTAGCGATATTGTAATTCAAATAAATTCAGTAAATCTTGTTTATCATAGCCTAACCATTATTTCAAAATAACTTTAATCCTCTCCCGCGCTAGTACTCCTGCCCATAGCAGGTTAGCCGAAAAGTGGAAACTATTTACCAGTCGCATTGAAATAATTAACGCTACCCAATTAATACACCAATCATTGAAAGCGAAAGAGAAACCAACACGACATCAGACTTAAATACTATAGACGGAAAGGAAAGGTATATATATATATATATATATATAATAAAAGAAAACGATAAACAGAATTCTCTCTTGAAATAGTCCTTGGACTATTTCTGGTGGCAGCAACTACCGTATATTTCGGAAATTATTATCCTTTATCCTTCTCGATCAAACTAGCGGTTAATACGATTAACCAAGTAAACGAGGACGTAACACAAGTATGATTGTCACAGAATCTGACAAGTAACCGCAATGATCAGATACTCGAGAAGCTAATGACAATGATCCTAGGTTCCATAACGAATCCGCGGCCAACGGGATGATAGAGATACGTTCTCGCAAAGTCTGACTGATCGTAAAGGTAGTATTCTTTTCGTCAATGAAATCGCACAAAAGAATGAATCTCTGTCTCGGTGATGCCACCGAGGAAAACTATATGGGGTGTGTCTAAGGACACGAGATCATCGGATTCGCGGAGAAAAGTCTTCGCTCGGAAAGTGAGGGAAATTGACGTTACTGTTAATTGGTCAATTTCCATGTCGATGGTTAGGGAAGGGTGCTAGCCGCCCTTAAGAGAAAGTTGCTAGTGGGGAGCGTCGTTCATGAGAGAAATAGATTTTTCCTAAATTCCCATATTTGGAACAAAGACTGTTTGTCCGTCTGAAGGACTTTAGTTAAATAAATCTTAAGATTTATAGTGGGTCCTCGGGCTAGCTGAATTTGTACTGTGGAGACGCATCGACATCTGGTAATCATCTTACTCGAAGAATAGAGTCTGCGTGTGGCGAGCTACGGGACAGAGACCGTTAGGATGTTTACTGTCAAATGTCGCTACAACTATTTCCTTCTTTTCTAAGAAGAGCTCTAGAGTTACTTTCATGCCTTTGTTAGACGGAACGTTCATCCCTTGACCGCGGCTACGTTCGGCGACTGGTTGTCGCCTCGAGCCCAAGCTCACTATCATGAATCTCAAACAAATAAAATTGGACTAAACGACGACATTTGTTTAATTACAGCTACGTTAGAATCTAGATTACAGTATTGAGGAGTTTTCCCGAAGTTCCAAAGGGAAGGCTCCGGTGTCTTTCCATCTCCGACACGGCCATCCTGACTATCACACGTCCTCGTGTGTAACTAAAATATTGAGTTTTCTAACATTAGACTCGATACAACTAATATTGTCTACAATTTAACTTAATGTCCAAATAAGGCAAGGGTCCAGTGCAACAACAAAATTTTGTTCGGAGGTTTGACAACGAGAGAAATAAGAGAGAACAAGAATTAGTAACGTTGTAATTAGTATTCAAAGTGCTAGTTGCATCCTGTCGGTTATCAGTCGGGTCGTAACGGCATGATGGACCGTTCTCGATTTCGCACCCCACTGGATCTCGATTTTATAGATCGTATGAGCACATAGAGCTTTGTGCCACGTTCTCAGTGGGCTTTATCAAACTGTTGCCACAAGAAGCACACGTTCTCAGTGGGCTTAAACTGGTGCCACAAGAAACACACGTTCTCAGTGGGCTTTTATCAACTCGCTCGCCCAGGTGTTATAGGCATAGTGCTACTGATCTTCGAGGTCGGAGTGCTCATATCGTCGTGGTCGCTGTTGTTGCCGTCACTACAGACATCCAACTCAGCAGGAATACAACTATCTGGCATTTTCCTCAATCTATTATGACTGTACTTATAGGATCGTTTACCTCCAAATGTCTTTAAGATATGCCTGTCTCTTTCCAAAACTTCTGCTACTACTAATGGACCTCTAATTTTGAATCTAGTTTGGTTTGGTTTCTTTCCTCATTTTTGCGTAATACAAAATCACCGAGATTAACCCTAATCACTATAACTTTAGTCTTGTCGAAGCTATCCTTATCATGCTTGGCACTAGTTTCCATCTCCCTTATTGCCTATCGTCCTATATTGGGGATATCGACTCCCTTTTCTTCTATGTTGTCAGGTAACAACAGGTCGTATGGTTTTGCAGTTCTACCGATTAGTAGTTCCAGTGGGCTCGAATTAGTCACGCGGTTGGTGATGCAACTCAAAGCCAACTGTATTTCCCCAATCGCGTCTTGCCATGGCCGTCCGGTCGTTTCTACCGTTGTAAACGTATTCTTTAACGTTTCCATTACACGCTCTACCTGCCCATTAGCTCTACTAGCACCGGTCGCCATCAAGTGGATTTTAATTTGTCTACTTTCACAGAAATCCTGAAATTCTTTATCCGTAAAACATCTTCTTTGATCTGCTATTATCCGGCAGGGACTGTCGAATAAAAATATATAGCGGACTTAAGTGCTTTGATAGTGTTAAGGGAATCTATCTTACGGTTATGCTGCAGGTATACAAATTTCGTGAAGGCGTCGACCAAAACAATGACGTATTCTTTAGCGTCGTTTTTTGCCGCTTAGCTTGCCCGTTATGTGCGTGTGCACTGTATGCCAAGGTATGCTGGTCTTAGGTATAGGATGTAGTTCGGCTTGTATTTTACCTGAACTTGCCTTCGAAACTCGACAAGCATGACAGTTCTCTACGAATCTGCGAAACTACTTCGCCATCCCTTCGAACAAGTAATACTCGTATAGTTTCTCGAGCGTTTTATCCCAACCTAAGTGCATAATTGACTGGTGCACATGGTTAATAACGGACCATCTAAAACCTCTTGGAACAATGGGAAAACAGAGAGTCCTGCCTTTCCTCCGTATCCTACGGTAAAGGGTACCGGACCGTAATCCGTACGTATTCGCGATGTCTTCCGCGAGCTCGTCGCCTTGCAACTTTTCGACGATTTCCGAAATTTGAGGGTCACGACGTTGTTCTGCTAACAGCCAATCTTCTGAGATTTCGGCCAGATTGATTACTTTCTCTGTGACTTTGTCGATTTTAGTGCAACCAACATCTATGGGTTTCGCGAAAAGAAATCTACGTGAGCCATTCGTTTACCCTCTCGATACATGATGTCAAAAATCAAACGTTTGCAAGTAGGTCCACCACCTATAGACCCGATCGTTTAAATTTATTTTGTTGCTGGAGGCTTTCAAAGAATTACAGTCGGCAACAACTAGGAATGTCCGCCCATGTAAATAGTGTCTGAAATGCTTGACGTCGCTTACTACTGCTAATGTCTCCAGTTCGTACGAATGATATCTGGATTCCGCGGGACTGGTCCTTTTACTGTAATATTCAATGACTCTATTTTTACCTTCAACCTTATGCATTAAGATGGCCCCATATCCTTCGGAACTAGCGTCGGTATGTAATTCTATCGGATAATTGGGGTCAAATATCATTAACACCGGCGCGTCGGTCAGAATGGAGATTACTTTTGTCTTATTTTTTTTTTTTCGTGCCTGTCCGCCCATGCTATATTTTTATTGCCGGACGTAAGTGCATACAAAGATCTCATCAGTTGTGGAAATTTAGGACGAACTTCTCCGTTATGCATTACATATCCCAAACAGAGTACCGATGCCCTTAGAAAAGAACATTTCGAAAAGTTAAAAGAGAACCCGGCTCTTACGAGGGTATCTAACACGGTGTACAATCTTCCTAAAGCTTGATCTATCGAGTCGGTAGTAATTAGAACATCCTCTAAATAGACAACAACGTACGAATGAGCGAGGTCGCCTAAGTCCTTGAGAATGGCCCTCCGAAAATAACGGACGGTGCATTTTTCAGTCTAAACGGCATCGTTATGTACCTCATTATTGTCCGTCGGAAGTGACGAACGCTGTATACTCCGTCGAATTAGGATAAACGGGAATTTGGTGAAACCCGCTGACTATGTCCAAGTGAATAAAGTATCGCGCCTTTTGCAATCTCACGATTTGATCCGCGATACGGGGTAGGGGATACCGATCCGCGACCGTATTTTCCTTTAACGCTCAAAAATCAACGCACAGTCTATTCGAACTGTGCCTTTTCTTTTACGAGTAGCATAGGGGCTTGCGAACGGTGAACTACCAGGTCTTATGATCTTTGCCCCAATTAGTTTGCTGATTCTTTCACGTACTATCCTGCGCTCTTCCTCGCTAAGTCTATAAGAACTTCTTTGTACGGTGATGTTAGGATCAATTAATTGTATCTCTAGCTGGCCTGTACTTACGCGAGTACGTAGGAAATCCGCAACGGATGAATCTTTGAATTTTTCGAGGGGAGGAATTAATCGACTTTTTATCATTACCATGCACTTCGATGTCAACTTCATTGATATCGATCCCGTTTCCAGCGGTTTTATCACAGACATCAATTATTTTGCTTTTACACATAGCGATGCTATTTCGTGTAATGTTACGTCAGAACCCTGACTTAAAATTTCACGACTAATCGCGATATCATATTTCAAACAACTATCAGCGGGGACATGAGAAATTACCTTCAATATAAAATCATTAATACACACAATAGACAAAATGGAAGGTGTACGTTTACTACAAGTATTTCCTGCTCTTCGCATTACTACGTTAATAGTTCTTTTCCCGAGAATCACGAGGCTACAGATTCTTTAATTAGTGAACACTCGGCTTCAGAGTCGGAGTAAAATGGAAACGACTCACCCAGGTGACTTGGTCTACTGTTACGTCCCGCGCTCCGCGCGCCGGACAAAACCGACAATATGTAAACTTAGACAACCCCACCCCGAGTTCCTTTTGAATAAATCGTTACGCGGTAATTATTCAAGGACAAATTGAGCTATAAATACGCATCCTAGCGCAAAGCGATTTTTAGTTAGTTAGTTAGTTAATTGTTGTTAGTCGACGAAACCGGTACATTGAGCGAGACAACGACGAGCTAGAATTCAAGAATTCA
>JAFJHM010000090.1:0-68952 GCA_019201815.1 Bombus balteatus | reverse complement strand
ACTATATACGTTATACTTGTAACGTAATACTATATAACGTTATACGTTATAACGTAATACTTATAATACGTTATACGTTATAACGTAATACTATATAACATTATACGTTATAACGTAATACTATATAACGTTATACGTTATAACGTAATACTATATAACGTAATACGTTATAACGTAATACTATATAACGTTATTCGTTATAACGTAATACTATATAACGTTATACGTTATAACGTAATACTTATATAACGTTATACGTTATAACGTAATCTATATAACGTTATACGTTATAACGTAATACTATATAACGTTATACGTTATAACGTAATACTATATATATAGTTTACGTTATAACGTAATACTATATAACGTTATACGTTATAACGTAATACTATATAAGTTATACGTTATAACGTAATACTATATAACGTTATACGTTATAACGTAATACTATATAACGTTATACGTTATAACGTAATACTTTATAACGTATATACGTAATCTATAACGTAATACTATATAACGTTATACTTTATAACGTAATAATTATATAACGTTATACATTATAACGTAATACTATATAACATTATACGTTATACGTTATAACGTAATACTATATAACGTTATACGTTATAACGTAATACTATATAACATTATACGTTATAACGTAATACTATATAACGTTATACGTTATAACGTAATACTATATAACGTTATACGTTATAACGTAATACTATATAACGTTATACGTTATAACGTAACTATATAACGTTATAGTTATAACGTAATACTATATAACGTTATACGTTATAACGTAATACTATATAACGTTATACGTTATAACGTAATACTATATAACGTTATACGTTATAACGTAATACTATATAACGTTATACGTTATAACGTAATACTATATAACGTTATACGTTATAACGTAATACTATATAACGTTATACGTTATAACGTAATACTATATAACGTTATACGTTATAACGTAATACTATATAACGTTATACGTTATAACGTAATACTATATAACGTTATACGTTATAACGTAATACTATATAACGTTATACGTTATAACGTAATACTATATAACGTTATACGTTATAACGTAATACTATATAACGTTATACGTTATAACGTAATACTATATAACGTTATACGTTATAACGTAATACTATATAACGTTATACGTATAACGTAATACTATATAACTTATACGTTATAACGTAATACTATATAACGTTATACGTTATAACGTAATACTATATAACGTTATACGTTATAACGTAATACTATATAACGTTATACGTTATAACGTAATACTATATAACGTTATACGTTATAACGTAATACTATATAACGTTATACGTTATAACGTAATACTATATAACGTTATACGTTATAACGTAATACTATATAACGTTATATACGTATATAACGTTATACGTTATAACGTAATACTATATAACGTAATACGTATATAACGTAATACGTATATAACGTAATACTATATAACGTTATACGTTATAACGTAATACTATATAACGTTATACGTTATAACGTAATACTATATAACGTTATACGTTATAACGTAATACTATATAACGTTATACGTTATAACGTAATACTATATAACGTTATACGTTATAACGTAATACTATATAACGTTATACGTTATAACGTAATACTATATAACGTTATACGTTATAACGTAATACTATATAACGTTATACGTTATAACGTAATACTATATAACGTTATACGTTATAACGTAATACTATATAACGTTATACGTTATAACGTAATACTATATAACGTTATACGTTATAACGTAATACTATATAACGTTATACGTTATAACGTAATACTATATAACGTTATACGTTATAACGTAATACTATATAACGTTATACGTTATAACGTAATACTATATAACGTTATACGTTATAACGTAATACTATATAACGTTATACGTTATAACGTAATACTATATAACGTTATACGTTATAACGTAATACTATATAACGTTATACGTTATAACGTAATACTATATAACGTTATACGTTATAACGTAATACTATATAACGTTATACGTTATAACGTTATACGTTATAACGTATAACGTAATACTATATAACGTTATACGTTATAACGTAATACTATATAACGTTATACGTTATAACGTAATACTATATAACGTTATACGTTATAACGTAATACTATATAACGTTATACGTTATAACGTAATACTATATAACGTTATACGTTATAACGTAATACTATATAACGTTATACGTTATAACGTAATACTATATAACGTTATACGTTATAACGTAATACTATATAACGTTATACGTTATAACGTAATACTATATAACGTTATACGTTATAACGTAATACTACGTTATACGTTATAACGTAATACTATATAACGTTATACGTTATAACGTAATACTATATAACGTTATACGTTATAACGTAATACTATATAACGTTATACGTTATAACGTAATACTATATAACGTTATACGTTATAACGTAATACTATATAACGTTATACGTTATAACGTAATACTATATAACGTTATACGTTATAACGTAATACTATATAACGTTATACGTTATAACGTAATACTATATAACGTAATACTATATAACGTTATACGTTATAACGTAATACTATATAACGTAATACTATATAACGTTATACGTTATAACGTAATACTATATAACGTTATACGTTATAACGTAATACTATATAACGTTATACGTTATAACGTAATACTATATAACGTTATACGTTATAACGTAATACGATATAACGTTATACGTTATAACGTAATACTATATAACGTTATACGTTATAACGTAATACTATATAACGTTATACGTTATAACGTAATACTATATAACGTTATACGTTATAACGTAATACTATATAACGTTATACGTTATAACGTAATACTATATAACGTTATACGTTATAACGTAATACTATATAACGTTATACGTTATAACGTAATACTATATAACGTTATACGTTATAACGTAATACTATATAACGTTATACGTTATAACGTTACGTTATAACGTAATACTATATAACGTTATACGTTATAACGTAATACTATATAACGTTATACGTTATAACGTAATACTATATAACGTTATACGTTATAACGTAATACTATATAACGTTATACGTTATAACGTAATACTATATAACGTTATACGTTATAACGTAATACTATATAACGTTATACGTTATAACGTAATACTATATAACGTTATACGTTATAACGTAATACTATATAACGTTATACGTTATAACGTAATACTATATAACGTTATACGTTATAACGTAATACTATATAACGTTATACGTTATAACGTAATACTATATAACGTTATACGTTATAACGTAATACTATATAACGTTATACGTTATAACGTAATACTATATAACGTTATACGTTATAACGTAATACTATATAACGTTATACGTTATAACGTAATACTATATAACGTTATACGTTATAACGTAATACTATATAACGTTATACGTTATAACGTAATACTATATAACGTTATACGTTATAACGTAATACTATATAACGTTATACGTTATAACGTAATACTATATAACGTTATACGTTATAACGTTATAACGTTATACGTTATAACGTAATACTATATAACGTAATACTATATAACGTTATACGTTATAACGTAATACTATATAACGTTATACGTTATAACGTAATACTATATAACGTTATACGTTATAACGTAATATATTATAACGTTATACGTTATAACGTAATACTATATAACGTTATACGTTATAACGTAATACTATATAACGTTATACGTTATAACGTAATACTATATAACGTTATACGTTATAACGTAATACTATATAACGTTATACGTTATAACGTAATACTATATAACGTTATACGTTATAACGTAATACTATATAACGTTATACGTTATAACGTAATACTATATAACGTTAATACGTTATAACGTAATACTATATAACGTTATACGTTATAACGTAATACTATATAACGTTATACGTTATAACGTAATACTATATAATGTTATACGTTATACGTTATAACGTAATACTATATAACGTTATACGTTATAACGTAATACTATATAACGTTATACGTTATAACGTAATACTATATAACGTTATACGTTATAACGTAATACTATATAACGTTATACGTTATAACGTAATACTATATAACGTTATACGTTATAACGTAATACTATATAACGTTATACGTTATAACGTAATACTATATAACGTTATACGTTATAACGTAATACTATATAACGTTATACGTTATAACGTAATACTATATAACGTTATACGTTATAACGTAATACTATATAACGTTATACGTTATAACGTAATACTATATAACGTTATACGTTATAACGTAATACTATATAACGTTATACGTTATAACGTAATACTATATAACGTTATACGTTATAACGTAATACTATATAACGTTATACGTTATAACGTAATACTATATAACGTTATACGTTATAACGTAATACTATATAACGTTATACGTATATAACGTAATACGTTATAACGTTATACGTTATAACGTAATACTATATAACGTTATACGTTATAACGTAATACTATATAACGTTATACGTTATAACGTAATACTATATAACGTTATACGTTATAACGTAATACTATATAACGTTATACGTTATAACGTTATAACGTAATACTATATAACGTAATACTATATAACGTTATACGTTATAACGTAATACTATATAACGTTATACGTTATAACGTAATACTATATAACGTTATACGTTATAACGTAATACTATATAACGTTATACGTTATAACGTAATACTATATAACGTTATACTATATATAACGTAATACTATATAACGTTATACGTTATAACGTAATAATATATAACGTTATACGTTATAACGTAATACTATATAACGTTATACGTTATAACGTAATACTATATAACGTTATACGTTATAACGTAATACTATATAACGTAATACTATATAACGTAATACGATATAACGTAATACTATATAACGTTATACGTTATAACGTAATACTATATAACGTTATAACGTTATAACGTAATACTATATAACGTTATACGTTATAACGTAATACTATATAACGTTATACGTTATAACGTAATACTATATAACGTTATACGTTATAACGTAATACTATATAACGTTATACGTTATAACGTAATAATATATAACGTTATACGTTATAACGTAATACTATATAACGTTATACGTTATAACGTAATACTATATAACGTTATACGTTATAACGTAATACTATATAACGTTATACGTTATAACGTAATACTATATAACGTTATACGTTATAACGTAATACTATATAACGTTATACGTTATAACGTAATACTACATAACGTTATACGATATTACGTAATACGTTATAACGTAATACTATATAACGTAATACGTTATAACGTAATACTATATAACGTTATACGTTATAACGTAATACTATATAACGTTATACGTTATAACGTAATACTATATAACGTCATACGTTATAACGTAATACTATATAACGTTAGACGTAATAACGTAATACTATATAACGTTATACGTTATAACGTAATACTATATAACGTTATACGTTATAACGTAATAATATATAACGTTATACGTTATAACGTAATACTATATAACGTTATACGTTATAACGTAATACTATATAACGTTATACGTTATAACGTAATACTATATAACATTATACGTTATAACGTAATACTACGTAACGTTAGACGTTATAACGTAATACTATATAACGTAATACTATATAACGTAATACTATATAACGTTATACGTTATAACGTAATACTATAATACGTTATACGTTATAACGTAATACTATATAACATTATACGTTATAACGTAATACTATATAACGTTATACGATATAACGTAATACTATATATCGTAATACTATATAACGTAATACTATATAACGTTATACGTTATAACGTAATACTATATAACGTTATACGTTATAACGTAATACTATATAACGTTGTACGTTATAACGTAATACTATATAACGTTATACGTAATAACGTAATAATATATAACGTTATACGTTATAACGTAATACTATATAACGTTATACGTTATAACGTAATACTATATAACGTTATACGTTATAACGTAATACTATATAACGTTATACGTTATAACGTAATACTATATAACGTTATACGTTATAACGTAATACTATATAACGTTATACGTTATAACGTAATACTATATAACGTTATACGTTATAACGTAATACTATATAACGTTATACGTTATAACGTAATACTATATAACGTTATACGTTATAACGTAATACTATATAACGTTATACGTTATAACGTAATACTATATAACGTTATACGTTATAACGTAATACTATATAACGTTATACGTTATTACGTAATACTATATAACGTTATACGTTATAACGTAATACGTTATAACGTAATACTATACATCGTAATACTATATAACGTAATACTATATAACGTTATACGTTATAACGTAATACTATATAACATTATACGTTATAACGTAATACTATATAACATTATACGTTATACGTTATATACGTAATACTATATAACGTTATACGTTATAACGTAATACTATATAACGTTATACGTTATAACGTAATACTATATAACGTTATACGTTATAACGTAATACTATATAACGTTATACGTTATAACGTAATACTATATAACGTTATACGTTATAACGTAATTCTATATGACGTTAGACGCTATAACGTAATTCTATATAACCTTAGACGCTATAACGTAATACTATATAACGTTATACGTTATAACGTAATACTATATAACGTTATACGTTATAACGTAATACTATATAACGTTATACGTTATAACGTAATACTATATAACGTTATACGTTATAACGTAATACTATATAACGTTATACGTTATAACGTAATACTATATAACGTTATACGTTATAACGTAATACTATATAACGTTATACGTTATAACGTAATACTATATAACGTTATACGTTATAACGTAATACTATATAACGTTATACGTTATAACGTAATACTATATAACGTTATACGTTATAACGTAATACTATATAACGTTATACGTTATAACGTAATACTATATAACGTTATACGTTATAACGTAATACTATATATCGTAATACTATATAACGTTATACGTAATAACGTAATACTATATAACGTTATACGTTATAACGTAATACTATATAACGTTATACGTTATAACGTAATACTATATAACGTTATACGTTATAACGTAATACTATATAACGTTATACGTTATAACGTAATACTATATAACGTTATACGTTATAACGTAATACTATATAACGTTATACGTTATAACGTAATACTATATAACGTTATACGTTATAACGTAATACTATATAACATTATACGTTATAACGTAATACTACGTAACGTTAGACGTTATAACGTAATACTATATATCGTAATACTATATAACGTAATACTATATAACGATATACGGTATAATGTAATACTATATAACATTATACGTTATAACGTAATACTATATAACGTTATACGTTATAACGTAATATTATATATCGTAATACTATATAACGTAATACTATATAACGTTATACGTTATAACGTAATACTATAATACGTTATACGTTATAACGTAATACTATATAACGTTATACGTTATAACGTAATACTATATATCGTTATACGTTATAACGTAATACTATATAACGTTATACGTTATAACGTAATACTATATAACGTTATACGTTATAACGTAATACTATATAACGTTATACGTTATAACGTAATTATATATAACGTTATACGTTATAACGTAATACTATATAACGTTATACGTTATAACGTAATACTATATAACGTTATACGTTATAACGTAATACTATATAACGTTATACGTTATAACGTAATACGTTATAACGTAATACTATATATCGTAATACTATATAACGTAATACTATATAACGTTATACGTTAAAACGTAATACTATATAACATTATACGTTATAACGTAATACTATATAACGTTATACGTTATAACGTAATACTATATATCGTAATACTATATATCGTAATGCTATATAACGTAATACTATATAACGTTATACGTTATAACGTAATACTATATAACGTTATACGTTATAACGTAATACTATATAACGTTATACGTTATAACGTAATACTATATAACGTTATACGTTATAACGTAATACTATATAACGTTATACGTTATAACGTTATACGTTATAACGTAATACTATATATCGTTATACGTTATAACGTAATACTATATAACGTTATACGTTATAACGTAATACTATATAACGTTATACGTTATAACGTAATACTATATAACGTTATACGTTATAACGTAATACTATATAACGTAATACGTTATAACGTAATACTATATAACGTTATACGTTATAACGTAATACTATATAACGTTATACGTTATAACGTAATACTATATAACGTTATACGTTATAACGTAATACTATATAACGTTATACGTTATAACGTAATACTATATAACGTTATACGTTATAACGTAATACTATATAACGTTATACGTTATAACGTAATACTATATAACGTTATACGTTATAACGTAATACTATATAACGTTATATATATCGTATGCTATATAACGTAATACTATATAACGTTATACGTTATAACGTAATACTATATAACGTTATACGTTATAACGTAATACTATATAACGTTATACGTTATAACGTAATACTATATAACGTTATACGTTATAACGTAATACTATATAACGTTATACGTTATAACGTAATACTATATAACGTTATACGTTATAACGTAATACTATATAACGTTATACGTTATAACGTAATACTATATAACGTTATACGTTATAACGTAATACTATATAACGTTATACGTTATAACGTAATACTATATAACGTTATACGTTATAACGTAATACTATATAACGTTATACGTTATAACGTAATACTATATAACGTTATACGTTATAATAACGTAATACGTTATAACGTAATACGTTATAACGTAATACTATATAACGTTATACGTTATAACGTAATACTATATAACGTTATACGTTATAACGTAATACTATATAACGTTATACGTTATAACGTAATACTATATAACGTTATACGTTATAACGTAATACTATATAACGTTATACGTTATAACGTAATACTATATAACGTTATACGTTATAACGTAATACTATATAACGTTATACGTTATAACGTAATACTATATAACGTTATACGTTATAACGTAATACTATATAACGTTATACGTTATAACGTAATACTATATAACGTTATACGTTATAACGTAATACTATATAACGTTATACGTTATAACGTAATACTATATAACGTTATACGTTATAACGTAATACTATATAACGTTATACGTTATAACGTAATACTATATAACGTTATACGTTATAACGTAATACTATATAACGTTATACGTTATAACGTAATACTATATAACGTTATACGTTATAACGTAATACTATATAACGTTATACGTTATAACGTAATACTATATAACGTTATACGTTATAACGTAATACTATATAACGTTATACGTTATAACGTAATACTATATAACGTTATACGTTATAACGTAATACTATATAACGTTATACGTTATAACGTAATACTATATAACGTTATACGTTATAACGTAATACTATATAACGTTATACGTTATAACGTAATACTATATAACGTTATACGTTATAACGTAATACTATATAACGTTATACGTTATAACGTAATACTATATAACGTTATACGTTATAACGTAATACTATATAACGTTATACGTTATAACGTAATACTATATAACGTTATACGTTATAACGTAATACTATATAACGTTATACGTTATAACGTAATACTATATAACGTTATACGTTATAACGTAATACTATATAACGTTATACGTTATAACGTAATACTATATAACGTTATACGTTATAACGTAATACTATATAACGTTATACGTTATAACGTAATACTATATAACGTTATACGTTATAACGTAATACTATATAACGTTATACGTTATAACGTAATACTATATAACGTTATACGTTATAACGTAATACTATATAACGTTATACGTTATAACGTAATACTATATAACGTTATACGTTATAACGTAATACTATATAACGTTATACGTTATAACGTAATACTATATAACGTTATACGTTATAACGTAATACTATATAACGTTATACGTTATAACGTAATACTATATAACGTTATACGTTATAACGTAATACTATATAACGTTATACGTTATAACGTAATACTATATAACGTTATACGTTATAACGTAATACTATATAACGTTATACGTTATAACGTAATACTATATAACGTTATACGTTATAACGTAATACTATATAACGTTATACGTTATAACGTAATACTATATAACGTTATACGTTATAACGTAATACTATATAACGTTATACGTTATAACGTAATACTATATAACGTTATACGTTATAACGTAATACTATATAACGTTATACGTTATAACGTAATACTATATAACGTTATACGTTATAACGTAATACTATATAACGTTATACGTTATAACGTAATACTATATAACGTTATACGTTATAACGTAATACTATATAACGTTATACGTTTATAACGTAATACTATATAACGTTATACGTTATAACGTAATACTATATAACGTAATATAACGTTATACGTTATAACGTAATACTATATAACGTTATACGTTATAACGTAATACTATATAACGTTATACGTTATAACGTAATACTATATAACGTTATACGTTATAACGTAATACTATATAACGTTATACGTTATAACGTAATACTATATAACGTTATACGTTATAACGTAATACTATATAACGTTATACGTTATAACGTAATACTATATAACGTTATACGTTATAACGTAATACTATATAACGTTATACGTTATAACGTAATACTATATAACGTTATACGTTATAACGTAATACTATATAACGTTATACGTTATAACGTAATACTATATAACGTTATACGTTATAACGTAATACTATATAACGTTATACGTTATAACGTAATACTATATAACGTTATACGTTATAACGTAATACTATATAACGTTATACGTTATAACGTAATACTATATAACGTTATACGTTATAACGTAATACTATATAACGTTATACGTTATAACGTAATACTATATAACGTTATACGTTATAACGTAATACTATATAACGTTATACGTTATAACGTAATACTATATAACGTTATACGTTATAACGTAATACTATATAACGTTATACGTTATAACGTAATACTATATAACGTTATACGTTATAACGTAATACTATATAACGTTATACGTTATAACGTAATACTATATAACGTTATACGTTATAACGTAATAATACTATATAACGTTATACGTTATAACGTAATACTATATAACGTTATACGTTATAACGTAATACTATATAACGTTATACGTTATAACGTAATACTATATAACGTTATACGTTATAACGTAATACTATATAACGTTATACGTTATAACGTAATACTATATAACGTTATACGTTATAACGTAATACTATATAACGTTATACGTTATAACGTAATACTATATAACGTTATACGTTATAACGTAATACTATATATACGTTATACGTTATAACGTAATACTATATAACGTTATACGTTATAACGTAATACTATATAACGTTATACGTTATAACGTAATACTATATAACGTTATACGTTATAACGTAATACTATATAACGTTATACGTTATAACGTAATACTATATAACGTTATACGTTATAACGTAATACTATATAACGTAATACGTTATAACGTTATACGTTATAACGTAATACTATATAACGTTATACGTTATAACGTAATACTATATAACGTTATACGTAACGTAATACTATATAACGTAATACTATATAACGTTATACGTTATAACGTAATACTATATAACGTTATACGTTATAACGTAATACTATATAACGTTATACGTTATAACGTAATACTATATAACGTTATACGTTATAACGTAATACTATATAACATTATACGTTATAACGTAATAGTACATAACGTTATACGTTATAACGTAATACTATATAACGTTATACGTTATAACGTAATTCTATATGACGTTAGACGCTATAACGTAATTCTATATAACCTTAGACGCTATAACGTAATACTATATAACGTTATACGTTATAACGTAATACTATATAAAGTTATACGTTATAACGTAATACTATATAACGTTATACGTTATAACGTAATACTATATAACGTTATACGTTATAACGTAATACTATATAACGTTATACGTTATAACGTAATACTATATAACGTTATACGTTATAACGTAATACTATATAACGTTATACGTTATAACGTAATACTATATAACGTTATACGTTATAACGTAATACTATATAACGTTATACGTTATAACGTAATACTATATAACGTTATACGTTATAACGTAATACTATATAACGTTATACGTTATAACGTAATACTATATAACGTTATACGTTATAACGTAATACTATATAACATTATACGTTATACGTAGTATAACGTTATACGTTATAACGTAATACTATATAACGTAATACTATATAACGTTATACGTTATAACGTAATACTATATAACGTTATACGTTATAACGTAATACTATATAACGTTATACGTTATAACGTAATACTATATAACGTTATACGTTATAACGTAATATACGTAACGTTAACGTTATAACGTAATACTATATAACGTTATACGTTATAACGTAATACTATATAACGTTATACGTTATAACGTAATACTATATAACGTTATACGTTATAACGTAATACTATATAACGTTATACGTTATAACGTAATACTATATAACGTTATACGTTATAACGTAATACTATATAACGTTATACGTTATAACGTAATACTATATAACGTTATACGTTATAACGTAATACTATATAACGTTATACGTTATAACGTAATACTATATAACGTAATACGTTATAACGTAATACTATATAACGTTATACGTTATAACGTAATACTATATAACGTTATACGTTATAACGTAATACTATATAACATTATACGTTATAACGTAATACTACATAACGTTATACGTTATAACGTAATACGTTATAACGTAATACTATATAACGTTATACGATATAACGTAATACTATATAACGTTATACGTTATAACGTAATACTATATAACGTTGCACGTTATAACGTAATACTATATAACGTTATACGTTATAACGTAATAATACGTTATAACGTAATACTATATAACGTTATACGTTATAACGTAATACTATATAACGTTATACGTTATAACGTAATACTATATAACGTTATACGTTATAACGTAATACTATATAACGTTATACGTTATAACGTAATACTATATAACGTTATACGTTATAACGTAATACTATATAACGTTATACGTTATAACGTAATACTATATAACGTTATACGTTATAACGTAATACTATATAACGTTATACGTTATAACGTAATACTATATAACGTTATACGTTATAACGTAATACTATATAACGTAATACGTTATAACGTAATACTATATAACGTTATACGTTATAACGTAATACTATATAACGTTATACGTTATAACGTAATACTATATAACGTTATACGTTATAACGTAATACTATATAACGTTATACGTTATAACGTAATACTATAACGTTATACGTTATAACGTAATACTATATAACGTTATACGTTATAACGTAATACTATATAACGTTATACGTTATAACGTAATACTATATAACGTTATACGTTATAACGTAATACTATATAACGTTATACGTTATAACGTAATACTATATAACGTTATACGTTATAACGTAATACTATATAACGTTATACGTTATAACGTATAACGTAATACTATATAACGTTATACGTTATAACGTAATACTATATAACGTTATACGTTATAACGTAATACTATATAACGTTATACGTTATAACGTAATACTATATAACGTTATACGTTATAACGTAATACTATATAACGTTATACGTTATAACGTAATACTATATAACGTTATACGTTATAACGTAATACTAACGTATATACGTTATAACGTAATACTATATAACGTTATACGTTATAACGTAATACTATATAACGTTATACGTTATAACGTAATACTATATAACGTTATACGTTATAACGTAATACTATATAACGTTATACGTTATAACGTAATACTATATAACGTTATACGTTATAACGTAATACTATATAACGTTATACGTTATAACGTAATACTATATAACGTTATACGTTATAACGTAATACTATATAACGTTATACGTTATAACGTAATACTATATAACGTTATACGTTATAACGTAATACTATATAACGTTATACGTTATAACGTAATACTATATAACGTTATACGTTATAACGTAATACTACATAACGTTATACGTTATAACGTAATACTATATAACGTAATACTATATAACGTAATACTATATAACGTAATACTATATAACGTTATACGTTATAACGTAATACTATATAACGTTATACGTTATAACGTAATACTATATAACGTTATACGTTATAACGTAATACTATATAACGTTATACGTTATAACGTAATACTATATAACGTTATACGTTATAACGTAATACTATATAACGTTATACGTTATAACGTAATACTATATAACGTTATACGTTATAACGTAATACTATATAACGTTATACGTTATAACGTAATACTATATAACGTTATACGTTATAACGTAATACTATATAACATTATACGTTATAACGTAATACTATATAACGTTAGACGTTATAACGTAATATTATATAACGTAATACTATATAACGTAATACTATATAACGTTATACGTTATAACGTAATACTATAATACGTTATACGTTATAACGTAATACTATATAACATTATACGTTATAACGTAATACTACATAACGTTATACGTTATAACGTAATACTATATATCGTAATACTATATAACGTAATACTATATAACGTTATACGTTATAACGTAATACTATATAACGTTATACGTTATAACGTAATACTATATAACGTTATACGTTATAACGTAATACTATATAACGTTATACGTTATAACGTAATACTATATAACGTTATACGTTATAACGTAATACTATATAACGTTATACGTTATAACGTAATACTATATAACGTTATACGTTATAACGTAATACTATATAACGTTATACGTTATAACGTAATACTATATAACGTTATACGTTATAACGTAATACTATATAACGTTATACGTTATAACGTAATACTATATAACGTTATACGTTATAACGTAATACTATATAACGTTATACGTTATAACGTAATACTATATAACGTTATACGTTATAACGTAATACTATATAACGTTATACGTTATAACGTAATACTATATAACGTTATACGTTATAACGTAATACTATATAACGTTATACGTTATAACGTAATACTATATAACGTTATACGTTATAACGTAATACTATATAACGTTATACGTTATAACGTAATACTATATAACGTTATACGTTATAACGTAATACTATATAACGTTATACGTTATAACGTAATACTATATATCGTAATACTATATAACGTAATACTATATAACGTTATACGTTATAACGTAATACTATATAACGTTATACGTTATAACGTAATACTATATAACGTTATACGTTATAACGTAATACTATATAACGTTATACGTTATAACGTAATACTATATAACGTTATACGTTATAACGTAATACTATATAACGTTATACGTTATAACGTAATACTATATAACGTTATACGTTATAACGTAATACTATATAACGTTATACGTTATAACGTAATACTATATAACATTATACGTTATAACGTAATACTACATAACGTTAGACGTTATAACGTAATACTATATAACGTTATACGTTATAACGTAATACTATATAACGTTATACGTTATAATGTAATACTATATAACGTTATACGTTATAACGTAATACTATATAACGTTATACGTTATAACGTAATACTATATATACGTAATACTATATAACGTAATACTATATAACGTTATACGTTATAACGTAATACTATAATACGTTATACGTTATAACGTAATACTATATAACGTTATACGTTATAACGTAATACTATATAACGTAATACGTATATAACGTAATACTATATAACGTTATACGTTATAACGTAATACTATATAACGTTATACGTTATAACGTAATACTATATAACGTTATACGTTATAACGTAATAATATATAACGTTATACGTTATAACGTAATACTATATAACGTTATACGTTATAACGTAATACTATATAACGTTATACGTTATTACGTAATACTATATGACGTTATACGTTATAACGTAATACGTTATAACGTAATACTATACATCGTAATACTATATAACGTAATACTATATAACGTTATACGTTATAACGTAATACTTTATAACATTATACGTTATAACGTAATACTACATAACGTTATACGTTATAACGTAATACTATATATCGTAATATCTATATATATACGTAATACTATATAACGTAATACTATATAACGTTATACGTTATAACGTAATACTATATAACGTTATACGTTATAACGTAATACTATATAACGTTATACGTTATAACGTAATACTATATAACGTTATACGTTATAACGTAATACTATATAACGTTATACGTTATAACGTAATACTATATATCGTAATACTATATAACGTAATACTATATAACGTAATACTATATAACGTTATACGTTATAACGTAATACTATATAACATTATACGTTATAATGTAATACTATATAACATTATACGTTATACGTTATAACGTAATACTATATAACGTTATACGTTATAACGTAATACTATATAACGTTATACCTTATAACGTAATACTATATAACGTTATACGTTATAACGTAATACTATATAACGTTATACGTTATAACGTAATACTATATAACGTTATACGTTATAACGTAATACTATATAACCTTAGACGTTATAACGTAATACTATATAACGTTATACGTTATAACGTAATACTATATAACGTTATACGTTATAACGTAATACTATATAACGTTATACGTTATAACGTAATACTATATAACGTTATACGTTATAACGTAATACTATATAACGTTATACGTTATAACGTAATACTATATAACGTTATACGTTATAACGTAATACTATATAACGTTATACGTTATAACGTAATACTATATAACGTAATACTATATAACGTAATACTATATAACGTTATACGTTATAACGTAATACTATAATACGTTATACGTTATAACGTAATACTATATAACGTTATACGTTATAACGTAATACTATATAACGTTATACGTTATAACGTAATACTATATAACGTTATACTATATAACGTAATACTATATAACGTTATACGTTATAACGTAATACTATATAACGTTATACGTTATAACGTAATACTATATAACGTTATACGTTATAACGTAATACTATATAACGTTATACGTAATAACGTAATACTATATAACGTTATACGTTATAACGTAATACTATATAACGTTGTACGTTATAACGTAATAATATATAACGTTATACGTTATAACGTAATACTATATAACGTTATACGTTATAACGTAATACGTTATAACGTAATACTATATATCGTAATACTATATAACGTAATACTATATAACGTTATACGTTATAACGTAATACTATATAACATTATACGTTATAACGTAATACTATATAACGTTATACGTTATAACGTAATACTATATAACGTAATACTATATAACGTTATACGTTATAACGTAATACTATATGACGTTATACGTATATAACGTTAATACGTTATAACGTAATACTATATATCGTAATACGATATAACGTAATACTATATAACGTTATACGTTATAACGTAATACTATATAACATTATACGTTATAACGTAATACTACATAACGTTATACGTTATAACGTAATACTATATATCGTAATACTATATATCGTAATACTATATAACGTAATACTATATAACGTTATACGTTATAACGTAATATTATATAACATTATACGTTATAACGTAATACTATATAACATTATACGTTATAAGTTATAACGTAATACTATATAACGTTATACGTTATAACGTAATACTATATAACATTATACGTTATAACGTAATACTATATAACGTTATACGTTATAACGTAATACTATATAACGTTATACGTTATAACGTAATTCTATATAACGTTATACGTTATAACGTAATACTATATAACGTTATACGTTATAACGTAATACTATATAACATTATACGTTATACGTTATAACGTAATACTATATAACGTTATACGTTATAACGTAATACTATATAACGTTATACGTTATAACGTAATACTATATAACGTTATACGTTATAACGTAATACTATATAACGTTATACGTTATAACGTAATACTATATAACGTTATACGTTATAACGTAATACTATATAACGTTATACGTTATAACGTAATACTATATAACGTTATACGTTATAACGTAATACTATATAACGTTATACGTTATAACGTAATACTATATAACGTTATACGTTATAACGTAATACTATATAACGTTATACGTTATAACGTAATACTATATAACGTTATACGTTATAACGTAATACTATATAACGTTATACGTTATAACGTAATACTATATAACGTTATACGTTATAACGTAATACTATATAACGTTATACGTTATAACGTAATACTATATAACGTTATACGTTATAACGTAATACTATATAACGTTATACGTTATAACGTAATACTATATAACGTTATACGTTATAACGTAATACTATATAACGTTATACGTTATAACGTAATACTACGTAACGTTATACGTTATAACGTAATACTATATAACGTAATACTATATAACGTAATACTATATAACGTTATACGTTATAACGTAATACTATATAACGTTATACGTTATAACGTAATACTATATAACGTTATACGTTATAACGTAATACTATATAACGTTATACGATATAACGTAATACTATATAACGTAATACGTATAACGTAATACTATATAACGTTATACGTTATAACGTAATACTATATAACGTTATACGTTATAACGTAATACTATATAACGTTATACGTTATAACGTAATACTATATAACGTTATACGTAATAACGTAATACTATATAACGTTATACGTTATAACGTAATACTATATAACGTTATACGTTATAACGTAATAATATATAACGTTATACGTTATAACGTAATACTATATAACGTTATACGTTATAACGTAATACTATATAACGTTATACGTTATAACGTAATACTATATAACGTTATACGTTATAACGTAATACTATATAACGTTATACGTTATAACGTAATACTATATAACGTTATACGTTATAACGTAATACTATATAACGTTATACGTTATAACGTAATACTATATAACGTTATACGTTATAACGTAATACTATATAACGTTATACGTTATAACGTAATACTATATAACGTTATACGTTATAACGTAATACTATATAACGTTATACGTTATAACGTAATACTATATAACGTTATACGTTATAACGTAATACTATATAACGTTATACGTATAACGTAATACTATATAACGTTATACGTTATAACGTAATACTATATAACGTTATACGTTATAACGTAATAACGTTATAACGTTATACGTTATAACGTAATACTATATAACGTTATACGTTATAACGTAATACTATATAACGTTATACGTTATAACGTAATACTATATAACGTTATACGTTATAACGTAATACTATATAACGTTATACGTTATAACGTAATACTATATAACGTATAACGTTATACTATATAACGTTATACGTATATAACGTAATACTATATAACGTTATACGTTATAACGTAATACTATATAACGTTATACGTTATAACGTAATACTATATAACGTTATACGTTATAACGTAATACTATATAACGTTATACGTTATAACGTAATACTATATAACATTATACGTTATAACGTAATACTATATAACGTTATACGTTATAACGTAATACTATATAACGTTATACGTTATAACGTAATACTATATACGTTATACGTTATAACGTACTATATAACATTATACGTTATAACGTAATACTATATAACGTTATACGTTATAACGTAATACTATATAACGTTATACGTTATAACGTAATACTATATAACGTTATACGTTATAACGTAATACTATATAACGTTATACGTTATAACGTAATACTATATAACGTTATACGTTATAACGTAATACTATATAACGTTATACGTTATAACGTAATACTATATAACGTTAACGTTATAACGTAATACTATATAACGTTATACGTTATAACGTAATACTATATAACGTAACGTTATAATGTAATACTATATAACGTTATACGTTATAACGTAATACTATATAACGTTATACGTTATAACGTAATACTATATAACGTTATACTTTATAACGTAATACTATATAACGTTATACGTTATAACGTAATACTATATAACGTTATACGTTATAACGTAATACTATATAACATTATACGTTATAACGTAATACTATATAACGTTATACGTTATAACGTAATACTATATAACGTTATACGTTATAACGTAATACTATATAACGTTATACGTTATAACGTAATACTATATAACATTATACGTTATAACGTAATACTATTAACGTTATACGTTATAACGTAATACTATATATCGTAATACTTATAACGTAATACTATATAACGTTATACGTTATAACGTAATACTATATAACGTTATACGTTATAACGTAATACTATATAACGTTATACGTTATAACGTAATACTATATAACGTTATACGTTATAACGTAATACTATATAACGTTATACGTTATAACGTAATACTATATAACGTTATACGTTATAACGTAATACTATATAACGTTATACGTTATAACGTAATACTATATAACGTTATACGTTATAACGTAATACTATATAACATTATACGTTATAACGTAATACTATATAACGTTATACGTTATAACGTAATACTATATAACGTTATACGTTATAACGTAATACTATATAACGTTATACGTTATAACTATACTAATATATATACGTAATACTATATAACGTTATACTTTATAACGTAATACTATATAACGTTATACGTTATAACGTAATACTATATAACGTTATACGTTATAACGTAATACTATATAACGTTATACGTTATACGTAATACTATATAACGTAATACTATATAACGTTATACGTTATAACGTAATACTATATAACGTTATACGTTATAACGTAATACTATATAACGTTATACGTTATAACGTAATACTATATAACGTTATACGTTATAACGTAATACTATATAACGTTATACGTTATAACGTAATACTATATAACGTTATACGTTATAACGTAATACTATATAACGTTATACGTTATAACGTAATACGTTATAACGTAATACTATATAACATTATACGTTATAATGTAATACTATATAACATTATACGTTATAACGTAATACTATAACTTATACGTATAACGTAATATATATACGTAATACTATATAACGTTATACGTTATAACGTAATACTATATAACGTTATACGTTATAACGTAATACTATATAACGTTATACGTTATAACGTAATACTATATAACGTTATACGTTATAACGTAATACTATATAACGTTATACGTTATAACGTAATACTATATAACGTTATACGTTATAACGTAATACTATATAACGTTATACGTTATAACGTAATACTATATAACATTATACGTTATAACGTAATACATATAACGTTATACGTTATAACGTAATACTATATAACGTAATACTATATAACGTTATACGTTATAACGTAATACGTACGTATACTTATACGTATACGTATAACGTAATACTATATAACGTAATACTATATAACGTAATACTATATAACTTATACGTTATAACGTAATACTATATAACTAATTATACGTTATAACGTAATACTATATAATTAGTTATACGTAATACTATATACGTTATAGTTATAACGTAATACTATATAACGTTAACTTATAAGTATACTATATAACGTAATATATATACGTTATACGTTATAACTAATACTATATACTTATACTTATAACGTAATACTATATAAATTATAGTTATAACGTAATACTAATACGTTATACGTTATAACGTAATACTATATAACATTATACGTTATACTTTATATACTTATAGTTATATAATACTATACTATTTAACTTACTATATTTATTATAAGTAATACTTTAACGTTATACGTTATAACGTAATACTATATAACGTTATACGTTATAACGTAATACTATATAACTTATACGTTATAACGTAATACTATATAACGTTATACGTTATAACGTAATACTATATAACGTTATACGTTATAACGTAATACTATATAACGTTATACGTTATAACGTAATACTATATAACGTTATACGTTATAACGTAATACTATATAACGTTATACGTTATAACGTAATACTATATAACGTTATACGTTATAACGTAATACTATATAACGTTATACGTTATAACGTAATACTATATAACGTTATACGTTATAACGTAATACTATATAACGTTATACGTTATAACGTAATACTATATAACATTATACGTTATAACGTAATACTATATAACGTTATACGTTATAACGTAATACTATATAACGTATATACGATATAACGTAATACTATATAACGTTATACGTTATAACGTAATACTATATAACGTTATACGTTATAACGTAATACTATATAACGTTATACGTTATAACGTAATACTATATAACGTTATACGTTATAACGTAATACTATATAACGTTATACGTTATAACGTAATACTATATAACGTTATACGTTATAACGTAATACTATAACGTTATACGTTATAACGTAATACTATATCGTTATACTATATAACGTTATACGTTATAACGTAATACTATATAACGTTATACGTTATAACGTAATACTATATAACGTTATACGTTATAACGTAATACTATATAACGTTATACGTTATAACGTAATAATATAACGTAACTTATACGTTACTTAACTAATATAATTTATACTTATAACTAATACTATATAACTTATACGTTATAACGTAATACTTATACTTAACTGTAATACTAATACTTAACGTTATAACTATACTAAATTAAGTTATAACGTAATACTATATACTTAACTTATAACTAATATAACTTATATTCTTTAAACTTTTTTATACGTTATACGTAATATATATAACGTTATACTTATAACGTAATACTATATAACGTTATACGTTATAACGTAATACTATATAACGTTATACGTTATAACGTAATACTATATAACTTAACGTTATAACGTAATACTATATAACGTTATACGTTATAACGTAATACTATATAACGTTATACGTTATAACGTAATACTATATAACGTTATACGTTATAACGTAATACTATATAACGTTATACGTTATAACGTAATACTATATAACGTTATACGTTATAACGTAATACTATATAACGTTATACGTTATAACGTAATACTATATAACGTTATACGTTATAACGTAATACTATATAACGTTATACGTTATAACGTAATACTATATAACGTTATACGTTATAACGTAATACTATATAACGTTATACGTTATAACGTAATACTATATAACGTTATACGTTATAACGTAATACTATATAACGTTATACGTTATAACGTAATACTATATAACGTTATACTTATAACGTAATACTATATAACGTTATACGTTATAACGTAATACTATATAACGTTATACGTTATAACGTAATACTATATAACGTTATACGTTATAACGTAATACTATATAACGTTATACGTTATAACGTAATACTATATAACGTTATACGTTATAACGTAATACTATATAACGTTATACGTTATAACGTAATACTATATAACGTTATACGTTATAACGTAATACTATATAACGTAATACGTTATAACGTAATACTATATAACGTTATACGTTATAACGTAATACTATATAACGTTATACGTTATAACGTAATACTATATAACGTTAACGTTATACGTTATAACGTAATACTATATAACGTTATACGTTATAACGTAATACTATATAACATTATACGTTATAACGTAATACTATATAACGTTATACGTTATAACGTAATACTATATAACGTTATACGTTATAACGTAATACTATATAACGTTATACGTTATAACGTAATACTATATAACGTTATACGTTATAACGTAATACTATATAACGTTATACGTTATAACGTAATACTATATAACGTTATACGTTATAACGTAATACTATATAACGTTATACGTTATAACGTAATACTATATAACGTTATACGTTATAACGTAATACTATATAACGTTATACGTTATAACGTAATACTATATAACGTTATACGTTATAACGTAATACTATATAACGTTATACGTTATAACGTATATACTATATAACGTAATACTATATAACGTTATACGTTATAACGTAATACTATATAACGTTATACGTTATAACGTAATACTATATAACGTTATACGTTATAACGTAATACTATATAACGTTATACGTTATAACGTAATACTATATAACGTTATACGTTATAACGTAATACTATATAACGTTATACGTTATAACGTAATACTATATAACGTTATACGTTATAACGTAATACTATATAACGTTATACGTTATAACGTAATACTATATAACGTAATACTATATAACGTTATACGTTATAACGTAATACTATATAACGTTATACGTTATAACGTAATACTATATAACGTTATACGTTATAACGTAATACTATATAACGTTATACGTTATAACGTAATACTATATAACGTTATACGTTATACGTAGTATAACGTTATACGTTATAACGTAATACTATATATCGTAATACTATATAACGTTATACGTTATAACGTAATACTATATAACGTTATACGTTATAACGTAATACTATATAACATTATACGTTATAACGTAATACTATGTAACGTTATACGTTATAACGTAATACTATATATCGTAATACTATATAACGTAATACTATATAACGTTATACGTTATAACGTAATACTATATAACGTTATACGTTATAACGTAATACTATATAACGTTATACGTTATAACGTAATACTATATAACGTTATACGTTATAACGTAATACTATATAACGTTATACGTTATAACGTAATACTATATAACGTTATACGTTATAACGTAATACTATATAACGTTATACGTTATAACGTAATACTATATAACGTTATACGTTATAACGTAATACTATATAACGTTATACGTTATAACGTAATACTATATAACGTTATACGTTATAACGTAATACTATATAACGTTATACGTTATAACGTAATACTATATAACGTTATACGTTATAACGTAATACTATATAACGTTATACGTTATAACGTAATACTATATAACGTTATACGTTATAACGTAATACTATATAACGTTATACGTTATAACGTAATACTATATAACGTTATACGTTATAACGTATAATACTATATAACGTTATACGTTATAACGTAATACTATATAACGTTATACGTTATAACGTAATACTATATAACGTTATACGTTATAACGTAATACTATATAACGTTATACGTTATAACGTAATACTATATAACGTTATACGTTATAACGTAATACTATATAACGTTATACGTTATAACGTAATACTATATAACGTTATACGTTATAACGTAATACTATATAACGTTATACGTTATAACGTAATACTATATAACGTTATACGTTATAACGTAATACGTTATAACGTAATACTATATAACGTTATACGTTATAACGTAATACTATATAACGTTATACGTTATAACGTAATACTATATAACGTTATACGTTATAACGTAATACTATATAACGTAATACTATATAACGTTATACGTTATAACGTAATACTATATAACGTTATACGTTATAACGTAATACTATATAACGTTATACGTTATAACGTAATACTATATAACGTTATACGTTATAACGTAATACTATATAACGTTATACGTTATAACGTAATACTATATAACGTAATACGTTATAACGTAATACTATATAACGTTATACGTTATAACGTAATACTATATAACGTTATACGTTATAACGTAATACTATATAACGTTATACGTTATAACGTAATACTATATAACGTTATACGTTATAACGTAATACTATATAACGTTATACGTTATAACGTAATACTATATAACGTTATACGTT
The DNA here is from genome assembly GCA_019201815.1 of Bombus balteatus. Lineage (NCBI taxonomy): Eukaryota > Metazoa > Arthropoda > Insecta > Hymenoptera > Apidae > Bombus > Bombus balteatus. Next base: position 42,130 of record JAFJHM010000090.1, on the reverse strand, counting down.
ATAACGTAATACTATATAACATTATACCTTATAACGTAATACTATATAACGTTATACGTTATAACGTAATACTATATAACGTTATACGTTATAACGTAATACTATATAACGTTATACGTTATAACGTAATACTATATAACGTTATACGTTATAACGTAATACTATATAACGTTATACGTTATAACGTAATACTATATAACGTTATACGTTATAACGTAATACTATATAACGTTATACGTTATAACGTAATACTATATAACGTTATACGTTATAACGTAATACTATATAACGTTATACGTTATAACGTAATACTATATAACGTTATACGTTATAACGTAATACTACGTTATAACGTAATACGTATATAACGTAATACTATATAACGTAATACTATATAACGTTATACGTTATAACGTAATACTATATAACGTTATACGTTATAACGTAATACTATATAACGTTATACGTTATAACGTAATACTATATAACGTTATACGTTATAACGTAATACTATATAACGTTATACGTTATAACGTAATACTATATAACGTTATACGTTATAACGTAATACTATATAACGTTATACGTTATAACGTAATACTATATAACGTTATACGTTATAACGTAATACTATATAACGTTATACGTTATAACGTAATACTATATAACGTTATACGTTATAACGTAATACTATATAACGTAATACGATATAACGTAATACTATATAACGTTATACGTTATAACGTAATACTATATAACGTTATACGTTATAACGTAATACTATATAACGTAATACTTATAACGTAATACTATATAACGTTATACGTTATAACGTAATACTATATAACGTTATACGTTATAACGTAATACTTATAACGTATACGTATAACGTAATACTATATAACGTTATACGTAATAACGTAATACTATATAACGTTATACGTTATAACGTAATACTATATAACGTTATACGTTATAACGTAATACTATATAACGTTATACGTTATAACGTAATACTATATAACGTTATACGTTATAACGTAATACTATATAACGTTATACGTTATAACGTAATACTATATAACGTTATACGTTATAACGTAATACTATATAACGTTATACGTTATAACGTAATACTATATAACGTTATACGTTATAACGTAATACTATATAACGTTATACGTTATAACGTAATACTATATAACGTTATACGTTATAACGTAATACTATATAACGTAATACTATACGTTATACGTATATAACGTAATACTATATAACGTTATACGTTATAACGTAATACGTTATAACGTAATACTATATAACGTAATACGATATAACGTAATACTATATAACGTTATACGTTATAACGTAATACTATATAACGTTATACGTTATAACGTAATACTATATACGTATACGTTATAACGTAATACTATATAACGTTATACGTTATAACGTAATACTATATAACGTTATACGTTATAACGTAATACTATATAACGTTATACGTTATAACGTAATACTATATAACGTTATACGTTATAACGTAATACGATATAACGTTATACGTTATAACGTAATACTATATAACGTAATACGTTATACGTTATAACGTAATACTATATAACGTAATACTATATAACGTTATACGTTATAACGTAATACTATATAACGTTATACGTTATAACGTAATACTATATATCGTAATACTATATAGCATTATACGTTATAACGTAATAGTACATAACGTTATACGTTATAACGTAATACTATATAACGTTATACGTTATAACGTAATTCTATATGACGTTAGACGCTATAACGTAATTCTATATAACCTTAGACGCTATAACGTAATACTATATAACGTTATACGTTATAACGTAATACTATATAAAGTTATACGTTATAACGTAATACTATATAACGTTATACGTTATAACGTAATACTATATAACGTTATACGTTATAACGTAATACTATATAACGTTATACGTTATAACGTAATACTATGTAACGTTATACGTTATAACGTAATACTATATAACGTAATACTATATAACGTAATACTATATAACGTTATACGTTATAACGTAATACTATATAACGTTATACGTTATAACGTAATACTATATATCGTAATACTATATAACGTTATACGTTATAACGTAATACTATATAACATTATACGTTATACGTAGTATAACGTTATACGTTATAACGTAATACTATATAACGTAATACGTTATAACGTATATAACGTTATACGTTATAATGTTATACGTTATAACGTAATACTATATAACGTTATACGTTATAACGTAATACTATATAACGTTATACGTTATAACGTAATACTATATAACATTATACGTTATAACGTAATACTATATAACGTTATACGTTATAACGTAATACTATATAACGTAATACTATATAACGTAATACTATATAACGTTATACGTTATAACGTAATACTATGTAACGTTATACGTATATACGTAATACTATATAACGTAACGTTATAACGTTATACGTTATAACGTAATACTATATAACGTTATACGTTATAACGTAATACTATATAACGTTATACGTTATAACGTAATACTATAACGTTATACGTTATAACGTAATACTATATAACGTTATACGTTATAACGTAATACTATATAACGTTATACGTTATAACGTAATACTATATAACGTTATACGTTATAACGTAATACTATATAACGTTATACGTTATAACGTAATACTATATAACGTTATACGTTATAACGTAATACTATATAACGTTATACGTTATAACGTAATACTATATAACGTTATACGTTATAACGTAATACTATATAACATTATACGTTATACGTTATAACGTAATACTATATATCGTAATACTATATAACGTTATACGTTATAACGTAATACTATATAACGTTATACGTTATAACGTAATACTATATATCGTAATACTATTTAACGTAATACTATATAACGTTATACGTTATAACGTAATACTATATAACATTATACGTTATAACGTAATAGTATATAACGTTATACGTTATAACGTAATACTATATAACGTTATACGTTATAACGTAATACTATATAACGTTATACGTTATAACGTAATACTTATAACGTTATACGTTATAACGTAATACTATATAACGTTATACGTTATAACGTAATACTATATAACGTTATACGTTATAACGTAATACTATATAACGTTATACGTTATAACGTAATACTATATAACGTTATACACGTTATAACGTAATACTATATAACGTTATACGTTATAACGTAATACTACATAACGTTATACGTTATAACGTAATACTATATATCGTAATACTATATAACGTAATACTATATAACGTTATACGTTATAACGTAATACTATATAACGTTATACGTTATAACGTAATACTATATAACGTTATACGTTATAACGTAATACTATATAACGTTATACGTTATAACGTAATACTATATAACATATTATTATATAACGTTATACGTTATAACGTAATACTATATAACGTAATACCGTATAACGTAATACTATATAACGTTATACGTTATAACGTAATACTATATAACGTTATACGTTATAACGTAATACTATATAACATTATACGTTATAACGTAATACTACATAACGTTATACGTTATAACGTAATACTATATAACGTTATACGTTATAACGTAATACTATATAACGTTATACGTTATAACGTAATACTATATAACGTTATACGATATAACGTAATACTATATAACGTTATACGTTATAACGTAATACTATATAACGTTATACGTTATAACGTAATACTATATAACGTTATACGTTATAACGTAATACTATATAACGTTATACGTTATAACGTAATACTATATAACGTTATACGTTATAACGTAATACTATAATATGTAACGTTATACGTTATAACATTATACGTTATACGTTATAACGTAATACTATATAACGTTATACGTTATAACGTAATACTATATAACGTTATACGTTATAACGTAATACTATAGTTATAACGTTATACGTTATAACGTAATACTATATAACGTTATACGTTATAACGTAATACTATATAACGTTATACGTTATAACGTAATACTATATAACATTATACGTTATAACGTAATACTATATAACGTTATACGTTATAACGTAATATTATATAACGTAATACTATATAACGTAATACTATATAACGTTATACGTTATAACGTAATACTATATAACGTTATACGTTATAACGTAATACTATATAACGTTATACGTTATAACGTAATACTATATATCGTAATACTATATAACGTAATACTATATAACGTTATACGTTATAACGTAATACTATATAACGTTATACGTTATAACGTAATACTATATAACGTTATATTATAACGTAATACTATATAACGTTATACGTTATAACGTAATACTATATAACGTTATACGTTATAACGTATATAACGTTATACTATATCGTTATACATATAACGTAATACTATATAACGTTATACGTTATAACGTAATACTATATAACGTTATACGTTATAACGTAATACTATATAACATTATACGTTATAACGTAATACTACGTAACGTAATACGATATAACGTAATCCTATATAACGTTATACGTTATAACGTGATACTATATAACGTTATACGTTATAACGTAATACTATATAACGTTATACGTTATAACGTAATACTATATAACGTTATACGTTATAACGTAATACTATATAACGTTATACGTTATAACGTAATACTATGTAACGTTAGACGTAATAGCTAATACTATATAACGTTATACGTTATAACGTAATACTATATAACGTTATACGTTATAACGTAATACTATATAACGTTATACGTTATAACGTAATACTATATAACGTAAACGTTATAACGTTATACGTTATAACGTAATACTATATAACGTTATACGTTATAACGTAATACGTTATAACGTAATACGTTATAACGTAATACTATATAACGTAATACTATATAACGTTATACGTTATAACGTAATACTATATAACGTTATACGTTATAACGTAATACTATATAACGTTATACGTTATAACGTAATACTATATAACGTTATATATAACGTTAATGCTATTAACGTAATACGTTATAACGTTATACGTTATAACGTAATACTATATAACGTAATACTATATAACGTTATACGTTATAACGTAATACTATATAACGTTATACGTTATAACGTAATACTATATAACGTTATACGTTATAACGTAATACTATATAACGTTATACGTTATAACGTAATACTATATAACGTTATACGTTATAACGTATTACTATATAACGTAAACGTTATAACGTAATACTATATAACGTTATACGTTATAACGTAATACTATATAACGTTATACGTTATAACGTAATACTATATAACGTTATACGTTATAACGTAATACTATATAACGTTATACGTTATAACGTAATACTATATAACGTTATACGTTATAACGTAATACTATATAACGTTATACGTTATAACGTAATACTATATAACGTTATACGTTATAACGTAATACTATATAACGTTATACGTTATAACGTAATACTATATAACGTTATACGTTATAACGTAATACTATATAACGTTATATTACGTTATAACGTAATACTATAACGTAATATTATAACGTTATACGTTATAACGTAATACTATATAACGTTATACGTAATATACGTAACGTTATACGTATAACGTATACTATATAACGTTATACTATATAACGTAATACTATATAACGTTATACGTTATAACGTAATACTATATAACGTTATACGTTATAACGTAATACTATATAACGTTATACGTTATAACGTAATACTATATAACGTTATACGTTATAACGTAATACTATATAACGTTATACGTTATAACGTAATACTATATAACGTTATACGTTATAACGTAATACTATATAACGTAATACGTTATAACGTAATACTATATAACGTTATACTATATAAACGTAATACGTTATAACGTTATACTATATAACGTAATACTATATAACGTTATACGTTATAACGTAATACTATATAACGTTATACGTTATAACGTAATACTATATATTATACGTTAATAATACTATATAACGTAATACTATATATAACATTATACGTTATAACGTAATACTATATAACGTTATACGTTATAACGTAATACTATATAACGTTATACGTTATAACGTAATACTATATAACGTAATACTATATAACGTAATACTATATAACGTTATACGTTATAACGTAATATATATAACGTTATACGTTATAACGTAATACTATATAACGTTATACGTTATAACGTAATACTATATAACGTATTATAACGTAATACTATATAACGTTATACGTTATAACGTAATACTATATATCGTTATAATTATATAACGTAATACTATATAACGTAATACTATATAACGTTATACGTTATAACGTAATACTATATAACGTTATACGTTATAACGTAATACTATATAACGTTATACGTTATAACGTAATACTATATAACGTTATACGTTATAACGTAATACTATATAACGTTATACGTTATAACGTAATACTATATAACGTTATACGTTATAACGTAATACTATATAACGTTATACGTTATAACGTAATACTATATAACGTTATACGTTATAACGTAATACTATATAACGTTATACGTTATAACGTAATACTATATAACGTTATACGTTATAACGTAATACTATATAACGTTATACGTTATAACGTAATACTATATAACGTTATACGTTATAACGTAATACTATATAACGTTATACGTTATAACGTAATACTATATAACGTTATACGTTATAACGTAATACTATATAACGTAATACTATATAACGTTATACGTTATAACGTAATACTATATAACGTTATACGTTATAACGTAATACTATATAACGTTATACGATATAACGTAATACTATATAACGTAATACTATATAACGTTATACGTTATAACGTAATACTATATAACGTTATACGTTATAACGTAATACTATATAACGTTATACGTTATAACGTAATACTATATAACGTTATACGTTATAACGTAATACTATATACGTTATACGTTATAACGTAATACTATATAACGTTATACGTTATAACGTAATACTATATAACGTTATACGTTATAACGTAATACTATATAACGTAATACTATATAACGTAATACTATATAACGTTATACGTTATAACGTAATACTATATAACGTTATACGTTATAACGTAATACTATATAACGTTATACGTTATAACGTAATACTATATAACGTTATACGTTATAACGTAATACTATATAACGTTAACGTAATACGTTATAACGTAATACTATATAACGTTATACGTTATAACGTAATACTATATAACGTTATACGTTATAACGTAATACTATATAACGTTATACGTTATAACGTAATACTATATAACGTTATACGTTATAACGTAATACTATATAACGTTATACGTTATAACGTAATACTATATAACGTTATACGTTATAACGTAATACTATATAACGTTATACGTTATAACGTAATACTATATATCGTAATACTATATAACGTTATACGTTATAACGTAATACTATATAACGTTATACGTTATAACGTAATACTATATAACGTTATACTATATAACGTAATACTATATAACGTTATACGTTATAACGTAATACTATATAACGTTATACGTTATAACGTAATACTATATAACGTTATACGTTATAACGTAATACTATATAACGTTATACGTTATAACGTAATACTATATAACGTTATACGTTATAACGTAATACTATATAACGTTATACGTTATAACGTAATACTATATAACGTTATACGTTATAACGTAATACTATATAACGTTATACGTTATAACGTAATACTATATAACGTTATACGTTATAACGTAATACTATATAACGTTATACGTTATAACGTAATACTATATAACGTAATACTATAACGTAATACTATATAACGTAATACTATATAACGTTATACGTTATAACGTAATACTATATAACGTTATACGTTATAACGTAATACTATATAACGTTATACGTTATAACGTATAACGTTATACGTTATAACGTTATACGTTATAACGTAATACTATATAACGTTATACGTTATAACGTAATACTATATAACGTTATACGTTATAACGTAATACTATATAACGTTATACGTTATAACGTAATACTATATAACGTTATACGTTATAACGTAATACGATATAACGTTATACGTTATAACGTAATACTATATAACGTTATACGTTATAACGTATATAACGTTATACGTTATAACGTAATACTATATAACGTAATACTATATAACGTTATACGTTATAACGTAATACTATATAACGTTATACGTTATAACGTAATACTATATAACGTTATACGTTATAACGTAATACTATATAACGTTATACGTTATAACGTAATACTATATAATGTACTATATAACGTAATACTATATAACGTTATACGTTATAACGTAATACTATATAACGTAATACTTATAACGTAATACTATATAACGTTATACGTTATAACGTAATACTATATAACGTTATACGTTATAACGTAATACTATATAACGTTAGACGTAATAACGTAATACATATAACGTTATACGTTATAACGTAATACTATATAACGTTATACGTTATAACGTAATACTATATAACGTTATACGTTATAATGTAATACTATATAACTTAACGTTATACGTTATAACGTAATACTATATAACGTTATACGTTATAACGTAATACTATATAACGTTATACGTTTATAACGTAATACTATATAACGTTATACGTTATAACGTAATACTATATAACGTTATACGTTATAACGTAATACTATATAACGTTATACGTTATAACGTAATACTATATAACGTTATACGTTATAACGTAATACTATATAACGTTATACGTTATAACGTTATAACGTAATACTATATAACGTAATACTATATAACGTAATACGATATAACGTAATACTTAATAACGTTATACGTTATAACGTAATACTATATAACGTTATACGTTATAACGTAATACTATATAACGTTATACGTTATAACGTAATACTATATAACGTTATACGTTATAACGTAATACTATATAACGTTATACGTTATAACGTAATACTATATAACGTAATACTATATAACGTAATACTATATAACGTTATACGTTATAACGTAATACTATATAACGTTATACGTTACAACGTAATACTATATAACGTTATACGTTATAACGTAATACTATATAACGTTATACGTTATAACGTAATACTATATAACGTTATACGTTATAACGTAATACTATATAACGTAATACGTTATAACGTAATACTATATAACGTAATACTATATAACGTTATACGTTATAACGTAATACTATATAACGTTATACGTTATAACGTAATACTATATAACGTTATACGTTATAACGTAATACTATATAACGTTATACGTTATAACGTAATACTATATAACGTAATACTATATAACGTTATACGTTATAACGTAATACTATATAACGTTATACGTTATAACGTACTACATAACGTTAGACGTTATAACGTAATACTATATAACGTTATACGTTATAACGTAATACTATATAACGTTATACGTTATAACGTAATACTATATAACGTTATACGTTATAACGTAATACTATATAACGTTATACGTTATAACGTAATACTATATAACGTTATACGTTATAACGTAATACTATATAACGTTATACGTTATAACGTAATACTATATAACGTTATACGTTATAACGTAATACTATATAACGTTATACGTTATAACGTAATAATATATATACGTTATACGTTATAACGTAATACTATATAACGTTATACGTTATAACGTAATACTATATAACGTTATACGTTATAAACGTAATACGTTATAACGTAATACGTTATAACGTAATACTATATAACGTTATACGTTATAACGTAATACTATATAACGTTATACGTTATAACGTAATACTATATAACGTTATACGTTATAACGTAATACTATATAACGTTATACGTTATAACGTAATACTATATAACGTTATACGTTATAACGTGATACTATATAACGTTATACGTTATAACGTAATACTATATAACGTTATACGTTATAACGTAATACTATATAACGTTATACGTTATAACGTAATACTATATAACGTTATACGTTATAACGTAATACTATATAACGTTATACGTTATAACGTAATACTATATAACGTTATACGTTATAACGTTATACGTTATAACGTAATACTATATATCGTAATACTATATAACGTTATACTATATAACGTAAACCTATATAACGTTATACGTTATAACGTAATACTATATAACGTTATACGTTATAACGTAATACTATATAACGTTATACTTTATAACGTAATACTTATATAACGTTATACGTTATAACGTAATACTATATAACGTTATACGTTATAACGTAATACTATATAACGTTATACGTTATAACGTAATACTATATAACGTTATACGTTATAACGTAATACTATATCGTAATACTATATACGTATATAACGTAATACTATATAACGTTATACGTTATAACGTAATACTATATAACGTTATACGTTATAACGTAATACTATATAACGTTATACGTTATAACGTAATACTATATAACGTTATACGTTATAACGTAATACTATATAACGTTATACGTTATAACGTAATACTATATAACGTTATACGTTATAACGTAATACTATATAACGTTATACGTTATAACGTAATACTATATAACGTTATACGTTATAACGTAATACTATATAACGTTATACGTTATAACGTAATACTATATAACGTTATACGTTATAACGTAATACTATATAACGTTATACGTTATAACGTAATACTATATAACGTTATACGTTATAACGTAATACGTTATAAAGTAATACGTTATAACTATGTATATAACGTAATACTATATAACGTTATACGTTATAACGTAATACTATATAACGTTATACGTTATAACGTAATACTATATAACGTTATACGTTATAACGTAATACTATATAACGTAATACTATATAACGTAATGCTATATAACGTATACGATATAACGTAATACTATATAACGTTATACGTTATAACGTAATACTATATAACGTTATACGTTATAACGTAATACTATATAACGTTATACGTTATAACGTAATACTATAACGTTATACGTTATAACGTAATACTATATAACGTAATACTATATAACGTAATACTATATAACGTTATACGTTATAACGTAATACGATAACGTTATACGTTATAACGTAATACTATATAACGTTATACGTTATAACGTAATAATATATAACGTTATACGTTATAACGTAATACTATATAACGTTATACGTTATAACGTAATACTATATAACGTTATACGTTATAACGTAAACTATATAACGTTATACGTTATAACGTAATACTATATAACGTTATACGTTATAACGTAATACTATATAACGTTATACGTTATAACGTAATACTATATAACGTTATACGTTATAACGTAATACTATATAACGTTATACGTTATAACGTAATACTATATAACGTTATACGTTATAACGTAATACTATATAACGTTATACGTTATAACGTAATACTATATAACGTTATACGTTATAACGTAATACTATATAACGTTATACGTTATAACGTAATACTATATAACGTTATACGTTATAACGTAATACTATATAACGTTATACGTTATAACGTAATACTATATACGTTATACGTTATAACGTAATACTATATAACGTAATACTATATAACGTAATACTATATAACGTTATACGTTATAACGTAATACTATATAACGTTATACGTTATAACGTAATACGATATAACGTTATACGTTATAACGTAATACGTATATCGTAATACGTTATAACGTAATACGATATAACGTAATACTATATAACGTTATACGTTATAACGTAATACTATATAACGTTATACGTTATAACGTAATACTATATAACGTTATACGTTATAACGTAATACTATATAACGTTATACGTTATAACGTAATACTATATAACGTTATACGTTATAACGTAATACTATATAACGTTATACGTTATAACGTAATACTATATAACGTTATACGTTATAACGTAATACTATATAACGTTATACGTTATAACGTAATACTATATAACGTTATACGTTATAACGTAATACTATATAACGTTATACGTTATAACGTAATACTATATAACGTTATACGTTATAACGTAATACTATATAACGTTATACGTTATAACGTAATACTATATAACGTTATACGTTATAACGTAATACCGTATATAACGTTATACGTTATAACGTAATACTATATAACGTTATACGTTATAACGTAATACTATATAACGTTATACGTTATAACGTAATACTATATAACGTTATACGTTATAACGTAATACTATATAACGTTATACGTTATACGTTATAACGTAATACTATATAACGTTATACGTTATAACGTAATACTATATAACGTTATATAATACGTTATAACGTAATACTATATAACGTAATACGTATATAACGTAATACTATATAACGTTATACGTTATAACGTAATACTATATAACGTTATACGTTATAACGTAATACTATATAACGTTATACGTTATAACGTAATACTATAAACGTAATACTATATAACGTTATACGTTATAACGTAATACTATATAACGTTATACGTTATAACGTAATACTATATAACGTTATACGTTATAACGTAATACTATATAACGTTATACGTTATAACGTAATACTATATAACGTTATACGTTATAACGTAATACTATATAACGTAATAGTATATAACGTAATACTATATAACGTTATACGTTATAACGTAATACTATATAACGTTATACGTTATAACGTAATACGTATATACGTAATACTATATAACGTAATACTATATAACGTTATACGTTATAACGTAATACTATATAACGTTATACGTTATAACGTAATACTATATAACGTTATACGTTATAACGTAATACTATATATCGTAATACTATATAACGTTATACGATATAACGTAATACTATATAACGTTATACGTTATAACGTAATACTATATAACGTTATACGTTATAACGTAATACTATATAACATTATACGTTATAACGTTATAACGTTATACGTTATAACGTAATACTATATAACGTAATACTATATAACGTAATACGATATAACGTAATACTATATAACGTTATACGTTATAACGTAATACTATATAACGTTATACGTTATAACGTAATACTATATAACGTTATACGTTATAACGTAATACTATATAACGTTATACGTTATAACGTAATACTATATAACGTTATACGTTATAACGTAATACTATATAACGTTATACGTTATAACGTAATACTATATAACGTTATACGTTATAACGTAACTATATAACGTTATACGTTATAACGTAATATTATATAACGTTATACGTTATAACGTAATACTATATAACGTTATACGTTATAACGTAATACTATATAACGTTATACGTTATAACGTAATACTATATAACGTTATACGTTATAACGTAATACTATATAACGTTATACGTTATAACGTAATACTATATAACGTTATACGTTATAACGTAATACTATATAACGTTATACGTTATAACGTAATACTATATAACGTAATACGTTATAACGTAATACTATATAACGTTAGACGCTATAACGTAATACTATATAACGTTATACGTTATAACGTAATACTATATAACGTTATACGTTATAACGTAATACTATATAACGTTATACGTTATAACGTAATACTATATAACGTTATACGTTATAACGTAATACTATATAACGTTATACGTTATAACGTAATACTATATAACGTTATACGTTATAACGTAATACTATATAACGTAATACGTTATAACGTAATACTATATAACGTTATACGTTATAACGTAATACTATATAACGTTATACGTTATAACGTAATACTATATAACGTTATACGTTATAACGTAATACTATATAACGTTATACGTTATAACGTAATACTATATAACGTAATACTATATATAACATTATACGTTATAACGTATATAACGTTATACGATATAACGTTATACGTTATAACGTAATACTATATAACGTTATACGTTATAACGTAATACTATATAACGTTATACGTTATAACGTAATACTATATAACGTTATACGTTATAACGTTATACGTTATAACGTAATACTATATAACGTTATACGTTATAACGTAATACTATATAACGTTATACGTTATAACGTAATACTATATAACGTTATACGATATAACGTAATACTATATAACGTTATACGTTATAACGTAATACTATATAACATTATACGTTATAACGTAATACTATATAACGTTATACGTTATAACGTAATACTATATAACGTTATACGTTATAACGTAATACTATATAACGTTATACGTTATAACGTAATACTATATAACGTTATACGTTATAACGTAATACTATATAACGTTATACGTTATAACGTAATACTATATAACGTTATACGTTATAACGTAATACTATATAACGTTATACGTTATAACGTAATACTATATAACGTTATACGTTATAACGTAATACTATATAACGTTATACGTTATAACGTAATACTATATAACGTTATACGTTATAACGTAATACTATATAACATTATACGTTATACGTTATAACGTAATACTATATAACGTAATACTATATAACGTTATACGTTATAACGTAATACTATATAACGTTATACGTTATAACGTAATACTATATATCGTAATACTTTATAACGTAATACTATATAACGTTATACGTTATAACGTAATACTATATAACATTATACGTTATAACGTAATAGTACATAACGTTATACGTTATAACGTAATACTATATAACGTTATACGTTATAACGTAATTCTATATGACGTTAGACGCTATAACGTAATTCTATATAACCTTAGACGCTATAACGTAATACTATATAACGTTATACGTTATAACGTAATACTATATAAAGTTATACGTTATAACGTAATACTATATAACGTTATACGTTATAACGTAATACTATATAACGTTATACGTTATAACGTAATACTATATAACGTAATACTATATAACGTAATACGTTATAACGTAATACTATATAACGTAATACTATATAACGTTATACGTTATAACGTAATACTATATAACGTTATACGTTATAACGTAATACTATATAACGTTATACGTTATAACGTAATACTATATAACGTTATACGTTATAACGTAATACTATATAACGTTATACGTTATAACGTAATACTATATAACGTTATACGTTATAACGTAATATTTACTAACGTTATACGTTATAACGTAATACTATATAACGTAATACTATATAACGTAATACTATATAACGTTATACGTTATAACGTAATACTATATAACGTTATACGTTATAACGTAATACTATATAACGTTATACGTTATAACGTAATACTATATAACGTTATACGTTATAACGTATATAACGTTATACGTTATAACGTAATACTATATAACGTTATACGTTATAACGTAATACTATATAACGTTATACGTTATAACGTAATACTATATAACGTTATACGTATATAACGTAATACTATATAACGTTATACGTTATAACGTAATACTATATAACGTTATACGTTATAACGTAATACTATATAACGTTATACGTTATAACGTAATAATATATAACGTTATACGTTATAACGTAATACTATATAACGTTATACGTTATAACGTATAACGTTATACGTTATAACGTAATACTATATAACGTTATACGTTATAACGTAATACTATATAACGTTATACGTTATAACGTAATACTATATAACGTTATACGTTATAACGTAATACTATATAACGTTATAAGTTATAACGTAATACTATATAACGTTATACGTTATAACGTAATACTATATAACGTTATACGTTATAACGTAATACTATATAACGTAATACGCTATAACGTAATACTATATAACGTTATACGTTATAACGTATATACTATAACGTTATACGTTATAACGTAATACTATATAACGTTATACGTTATAACGTAATACTATATAACGTTATACGTTATAACGTAATACTATATAACGTTATACGTTATAACGTAATACTATATAACGTTATACGTTATAACGTAATACTATATAACGTAATACGTTATAACGTAATACTATATAACGTTATACGTTATAACGTAATACTATATAACGTTATACGTTATAACGTAATACTATATAACGTTATACGTTATAACGTAATACTATATAACGTTATACGTTATAACGTAATACTATATAACGTTATACGTTATAACGTAATACTATATAACGTTATACGTTATAACGTTATACGTTATAACGTAATACTATATAACGTTATACGTTATAACGTAATACTATATAACGTTATACGTTATAACGTAATACGTTATAACGTAATACTATATAACGTTATACGTTATAACGTAATACTATATAACGTTATACGTTATAACGTAATACTATATAACGTTATACGTTATAACGTAATACTATATAACGTTATACGTTATAACGTAATACTATATAACGTTATACGTTATAACGTAATACTATATAACGTTATACGTTATAACGTAATACTATATAACGTTATACGTTATAACGTAATACTATATAACGTTATACGTTATAACGTAATACTATATAACGTTATACGTTATAACGTAATACTATATAACGTTATACGTTATAACGTAATACTATATAACGTTATACGTTATAACGTAATACTATATAACGTTATACGTTATAACGTAATACTATATAACGTTATACGTTATAACGTAATACTATATAACGTTATACGTTATAACGTAATACTATATAACGTTATACGTTATAACGTAATACTATATAACGTTATACGTTATAACGTAATACTATATAACGTTATACGTTATAACGTAATACTATATAACGTTATACGTTATAACGTAATACTATATAACGTTATACGTTATAACGTAATACTATATAACGTTATATAATATATAACGTTATACGTTATAACGTAATACTATATAACGTTATACGTTATAACGTAATACTATATAACGTTATACGTTATAACGTAATACTATATAACGTTATACGTTATAACGTAATACTATATAACGTTATACGTTATAACGTAATACTATATAACGTTATACGTTATAACGTAATACTATATAACGTTATACGTTATAACGTAATACTATATAACGTTATACGTTATAACGTAATACTATATACGTTATACGTTATAACGTAATACTATATAACGTTATACGTTATAACGTAATACTATATAACGTTATACGTTATAACGTATAATACTATATAACGTTATACGTTATAACGTAATACTATATAACGTTATACGTTATAACGTAATACTATATAACGTTATACGTTATAACGTAATACTATATAACGTTATACGTTATAACGTAATACTATATAACGTAATACTATATAACGTTATACGTTATAACGTAATACTATATAACGTTATACGTTATAACGTAATACTATATAACGTTATACGTTATAACGTAATACTATATAACGTTATACGTTATAACGTAATACTATATAACGTTATACGTTATAACGTAATACTATATAACGTTATACGTTATAACGTAATACTATATAACGTTATACGTTATAACGTAATACTATATAACGTTATACTTTATAACGTAATACTATATAACGTTATACGTTATAACGTAATACTATATAACGTTATACGTTATAACGTAATACTATATAACGTTATACGTTATAACGTAATACTATATAACGTTATACGTTATAACGTAATACTATATAACGTTATACGTTATAACGTAATACTATATAACGTTATACGTTATAACGTAATACTATATAACGTTATACGTTATAACGTAATACTATAACGTTATACGTTATAACGTAATACTATATAACGTTATACGTTATAACGTAATACTATATAACGTTATACGTTATAACGTAATACTATATAACGTTATACGTTATAACGTAATACTATATAACGTTATACGTTATAACGTAATACTATATAACGTTATACGTTATAACGTAATACTATATAACGTTATACGTTATAACGTATATAACGTTATACGTTATAACGTAATACTATATAACGTTATACGTTATAACGTAATACTATATAACGTTATACGTTATAACGTAATACTATATAACGTAATACTATATAACGTTATACGTTATAACGTAATACTATATAACGTTATACGTTATAACGTAATACTATATAACGTTATACGTTATAACGTAACTATATAACGTTATAACGTAATACTATATAACGTTATACGTTATAACGTAATACTATATAACGTTATACGTTATAACGTAATACTATATAACGTTATACGTTATAACGTAATACTATATAACGTTATACGTTATAACGTAATACTATATAACGTATATAACGTAATATATAACGTTATACGTTATAACGTAATACTATATAACGTTATACGTTATAACGTAATACTATATAACGTTATACGTTATAACGTAATACTATATAACGTTATACGTTATAACGTAATACTATATAACGTTATACGTTATAACGTAATACTATATAACGTTATACGTTATAACGTAATACTATACGTATACGTTATACGTTATAACGTAATACGTTATAACGTTATACGTTATAACGTAATACTATATAACGTTATACGTTATAACGTAATACTATATAACGTTATACGTTATAACGTAATACGTATAAAACGTTATACGTTATATAATTATAACGTCTATATAACGTTATACGTTATAACGTAATACTATATAACGTTATAACGTTACTATATAACGTAATACTATATAACGTTATACGTTATAACGTAATACTATATAACGTTATACGTTATAACGTAATACTATATAACGTTATACGTTATAACGTAATACTATATAACGTTATACGTTATAACGTAATACTATATAACGTTATACGTTATAACGTAATACTATATATATAACGTAATACTATATAACGTTATACGTTATAACGTAATACTATATAACGTTATACGTTATAACGTAATACTATATAACGTTATACGTTATAACGTAATACTATATAACGTTATACGTTATAACGTAATACTATATAACGTTATACGTTATAACGTATTTATAACTATATAACGTTATACGTTATAACGTAATACTATATAACGTTATACGTTATAACGTAATACTATATAACGTTATACGTTATAACGTAATACTATATAACGTTATACGTTATAACGTAATACTATATATAACGTTATACGTTATAACGTAATACTATATAACGTTATACGTTATAACGTAATACTATATAACGTTATACGTTATAACGTAATACTATATAACGTTATACGTTATAACGTAATACTATATAACGTAAGTTATACGTTATAACGTAATACTATATAACGTTATACGTTATAACGTAATACTATATAACGTTATACGTTATAACGTAATACTATATAACGTTATACGTTATAACGTAATACTATATAACGTTATACGTTATAACGTAATACTATATAACGTTATACGTTATAACGTAATACTATATAACGTTATACGTTATAACGTAATACTATATAACGTTATACGTTATAACGTAATACTATATAACGTTATACGTTATAACGTAATACTATATAACGTAATACTATATAACGTTATACGTTATAACGTAATACTATATAACGTTATACGTTATAACGTAATACTATATAACGTTATACGTTAT
The DNA here is from genome assembly GCA_019201815.1 of Bombus balteatus. Lineage (NCBI taxonomy): Eukaryota > Metazoa > Arthropoda > Insecta > Hymenoptera > Apidae > Bombus > Bombus balteatus. The sequence goes on along the minus strand of JAFJHM010000090.1, from coordinate 21,973 downwards.
AACGTAATACTATATAACGTTATACGTTATAACGTAATACTATATAACGTTATACGTTATAACGTAATACTATATAACGTTATACGTTATAACGTAATACTATATAACGTTATACGTTATAACGTAATACTATATAACGTTATACGTTATAACGTAATACTATATAACGTTATACGTTATAACGTAATACTATATAACGTTATACGTTATAACGTATATAACGTTATAACGTAATACTATATAACGTTATACGTTATAACGTAATACTATATAACGTTATACGTATAACGTAATACTATAACGTTATACGTTATAACGTAATATATATAAGTATACGTTATAACGTAATACTATATAACGTCATACTATACGTTATATATAACGTAATACTATATAACGTTATACGTTATAACGTAATACTATATAACGTTATACGTTATAACGTAATACTATATACGTTATACGTTATAACGTAATATATATCGTTATACGTTATAACGTAATACTATATACGTTTCGTTTATATAGTTATAAATACTTATACGTTTAAGTTACTTTAACGTAACGTTATAACGTAATACTATATAACGTTATACGTTATAACGTAATACTATATAACGTTATACGTTTAACGTATACTATAACGTTATACGTTATAACGTAATACTATATATCGTAATATATAATACTAGTTCTTTTTTAACTTGTTTTTATTACGTTATAGTTATACGTAATACTATATAACGTAAGTTTAAGTAATATAATAACGAAGTTTAATGTTACTATATAACGTACTACTTTCTAGTGTTCTTATTTAGTAATACTTTTTAAGTATAGTTATTATTTATCTTTTATTTATTTGTTTAACGCTTACATATACGTTATACGTTATAACGTAATACTATATAACGTTATACGTTATAACGTAATACGTTAAGTTAACGTAATACTAATAACGTTAACTTTAACGTATCTATATATCATACTACGTATACTATATACGTTATACGTTATAATGTAATACTATATAACGTTAACGTTATAACGTAATACTATATAACGTTATACGTATAACGTAATACTATATAACGTTATACGTTATAACGTAAACTATATAACGTTATACGTTATAACGTAATACTATATAACGTAATACCGTTATAACGTAATACTATATAACGTTAACGTTAACGTAATACTATATCGAGTTAGTATACTTTACGTTAACGTTTAACGTAATACTAACGTTATAGTAATATATAACGTTATACTATAGAAGTTATTTTAAGTATATACAAGTTTAGTTATAACGTAATAACGTTACGTACGTTATAACGTAATTATACGTTATACGTTATAACGTAATACCATAACTTATACGTTATACGTTATAATACGTTAAGTTATAACGTAATACTATATAACGTTATACGTCATAAGTAATACGCTTTTAGTTTAGTTATTACGTTATAGACGTTAACGTTATACCTTATACGTTACTATATACGTAATATAATAACGTTAACGTTATAACATACTATACGTTTGTTAAGTTACACGTATAACGTAATATATATAACGTTATACGTTATAACGTAATACTATATAACGTTATACGTTAAACGTAATATTAATTTACGCTTTTACCTATATTTAATAATTTTTTCTTATTGTAACTATATAATAGTTGTACGTATACTATAAACGTTGTATAGTTACTACTCGGTTACTTCTCGTTACTATATCTACTTGTAGTTATAGTTATAGTATATTAGTTATGTTATAACGTAATACTGTTAGTTGTTAATTAATTGTAATATAATCTCCCGTTATCGTTATATATACGTTATAGTTATAACGTAATCTGTTATTTTCGGTGTATTTGTATTACGTACTTTACGTTGTTCGTTTTAATCGTTATAGTTATAACGCAATCTATATAACGTTATAATTATAACGTAATACTATATAACGTTACCTTACGTAATGTACTATATAACGTAATATTTTCTATATACCGTTATACGTTATAACGTATACGCTATAAACGTTATACGTTGGCGGTAACGTGATGCTATATAACGATAGACGTTGTCAACGTCCTATCATATAATCGTAATACGTTATAGTACTACTATATAACGTTGTCACGTTATACCCGTATACGTATATAACGTTATACGATATAACGTAATACTATATGACGTTATACACGTTATAACGTAATGCTATAACAACATTATAGCGTTGCGTCAACGTAATCTATATAATACACTTATAACCACGTATATAAATGTAATACCTTACTATAACGTGCAAAATATAACGTTATACGTTATAACGTAATACTACATAAGTATACTTTATAACGTAATACATATAACGTTATACGTCATAACGTAATACTATATAACGTTTGGGATACGATAACGTAATATATATAACGTTAACGTTATAACGTAATACAACGTGTATACGTCATAACGTAATACTATATAGTAGTTTATACGTAATACTATATAACGTAATAAGTTATAACGTAATACTATATAACGTTATACGTTATAACGTAATACTATCCGCATAACGTTATAAATTGGCGTAATAACGCTAGCACACGTAAGACCGTATAACGTCTTCTTTTATACTTATATCTAATACATAACGTTATATTATATAACGTTAACGCTATAATGTAATACTATATAATGTTATACGTTATAACGTGTTATATAACGTTATGCGTTATAGTACTACTATATAATGTTGTACCTATACTAATATATAAACTATGCGTTATAACGTAATACTATATAATTAATATATAACATAATTATATAACACTTATAATAATATAACTTGATTTTACTATATTTATATTTATAATATAATTATTGTATATATATACTTGTATTTTTATATATTTATTATATATTATTTATATATTATTTCATTTATATTTTATTTATATATTTTTACTATATTTTTACTATATTTATATAATTACTATATTACTTTTACTAATACTATATCTTGTACTTATAACTAATACTATATAACTTATACGTTATAACTAATACTATATAACTTATGCATTTTAACTAATACTATATAACTTAGACCTATACTAATACTATATCTTATACTTATCGTAATACTATACTTATACTTATAACTAATACTATATAACTTATACTTATAGAATACTATATAACTTAAGACCTATACTAATACTATATAACTTATACTTTATATTATACTATATACTTCTATATAACTATATATAACTATATTATATTATTTACTATATTTTATATATTTTATATTTTTTATATATTATTATTTATATTATATATATTTATTAATCTATATTATATATTCCAATCTATATTTATATTATAACTATACTATATACTTAGATTATTAATACTATATACTTAGATTATATATATATTATATTTATATATTATTTATATATATATTTTATTTACTATTTATATATTTTTATATATTGATTATAACGTATACTATATTATTATACTTACTATATAATGTTATAACTAATACTATATACTTATATTATTCTAATACTATATCTTATATTATAACTAATACTACTTGTGCATCTATTATTTTTTTTTTTTTATTTTTTTTTTTATTATTTTATTATTTTTATTTATTTTTTTTTTTTTTTTTTTTTTTTTTTTTTTTATTTTTTATTTTTTTTTTTTTTTTTTCTTTTTTTTATTCTTTTTTTTTTTTCTTTTTTTTTTTTTTTTTTTTTTCCTTTTTTATTTTTATTTTTTTTATTTATTATTATTTTTTTTAATTTTTTATTTTTTTTTTTTTTTAATTTTTTTTAGTTATTAATATATTTATTTTTTTATATTTTTTATTAACTTATTTATATATTATTATTTATTATATTATAAGTTATAATATTTTTTTATTATATTTACTAATCTTATACTTCTTTTTAGTATATTATAACGTATTATATGTTATACGTTTACGTATATATATACTTATATTACGTATATATATAACGTTTCTTTAACGTATATATATAACTTACTTATAACGTAATATATATAACATTTATGTTATAACGTAATATATATAATTAAGTTATAACTATATTTAGTTATATTAAAGTATACTATATAAGTTAATTATAATATATTATAGTTATAACGTAATATATATAATTATACGTTTAACGTAATATATATAACGTTATACTTGTTCTATATAGTAAAACAATACTATAAGTATATAACTTAATTTTACGTTTAACGTATACTATATACGTTATACGTTATAACGTAATACTATATAACGTTATCTACGTTAATTCGATAAGTTATAACTATATATATACTTATGTTATAACGTAATACTATATACGTTATCGTTATAACGTAATACTATATAACGTTACACGTTATAACGTAATACTATATAACGTTATACGTTATAACGTAATACTATATAACGTAATACTTATATCGTAATACTAAAACGTTATATGTTATAACGTTAACGTTATAACGTAATACTATATAAGTTATACGTTATAACGTAATACTATATAACGTTATACGTTATAACGTAATACTATATAACGTTATACGTTATAACGTAATACTATATAACGTTATACGTTATAACGTAATACTATATAACGTTATACGTTATAACGTAATACTATATAACGTTAGACGTTATAACGTAATACTATATAACGTAATACGCTATAACGTAATACTATATAACGTTATACGTTATAACGTTATACAATATATAAAATTATAGTTATAAGTAATACTATATAACGTTATACGTTATAACGTAATACTATATAACGTTATACGTTATAACGTAATACTATATAACGTTATACGTTATAACGTAATACTATATAACGTTAGACGCTATAACGTAATACTATATAACGTTATACGTTATAACGTAATACTATATAACGTTATACGTTATAACGTAATACTATATAACGTTATACGTTATAACGTAATACTATATAACGTTATACGTTATAACGTAATACTATATAACGTTATACGTTATAACGTAATACTATATAACGTTATACGTTATAACGTAATACTATATAACATTATACGTTATAACGTAATACATAACGTTATACGTTATAACGTAATACTATATAACTTATATTATAACGTAATACTATATAACGTTATACGTTAATAATACTATATAACGTTATACGTTATAACGTAATACTATATAACATTATACGTTATAACGTAATACTATATAACGTTAGACGTTATAACGTAATACTATATAACGTAATACGTTATAACGTAATACTATATAACGTTAGACGTTATAACGTAATACTATATAACGTTATACGTTATAACGTAATACTATATAACGTTATACGTTATAACGTAATACTATATAACTTATACGTTATAACGTAATACTATATAACGTTATACGTTATAACGTAATACTATATAACGTTATACGTTATAACGTAATACTATATAACGTTATACGTTATAACGTAATACTATATAACGTTATACGTTATAACGTAATACTATATAACGTTATCGTTATAACGTAATACTATATAACGTTATATAACGTAATACTATATAACGTTATACGTTATAACGTAATACTATATAACGTTATACGTTATAACGTAATACTATATAACGTTATACGTTATAACGTAATACTATATAACGTTATACGTTATAACGTAATACTATATAGCGTTAGACGTTATAACGTAATACTATATAACGTTATACGTTATAACGTAATACTATATAACGTTATACGTTATAACGTAATACTATATAACGTTATACGTTATAACGTAATACTATATAACGTTATACGTTATAACGTAATTATATAACGTTAACGTTATAACGTAATACTATATAACGTTATACGTTATAACGTAATACTATATAACGTTATACGTTATAACGTAATACTATATAACGTAATCACTCTAACGTTATCCCACGTTATAACGTAATACTATATAACGTTATACGTTATAACGTAATACTATATAACGTTATACGTTATAACGTAATACTATATATCGTTATACACAACGTAATACTATATAACGTTATACGTTATAACGTAATACTATATAACGTTATACATATAACGTTAGACGTTATAACGTAATACTATATAACGTTAGACGTTATAACGTAATACTATATAACGTTAGACGTTATAACGTAATACTATATAACTAATCTAATAACTAAATTATAACATACATATACTTAACGTTATAACGTAATACTAATAACGTTAGACGTTATAACGTAATACTATATATCGTTATACGTTATATACTATATAACGTTATACGCTATAACGTAATACTGTATAACGTTATACGTTATAACGTACGACTATATAACGTTATACGTTATAACGTAATACTGTATAACGTTATACGTTATAACGTAATACTATACTAACGTTATAATAATATATACCGTTATACGTTGTAACGTAATACTATTATAACGTTAGACGTTGTAACGTAATATACTATATAACGTAAGACTATATAACGTAATACTATAGTATTTATAACGTTAGACGCTATAACGTAATGCTATATAACGTTAGACGTTATAACGTAATGCTATATAACGTTAGACGTTATAACGCAATACTATATAACGTTAAACGTTATAACGTATTACTATATAACGTTAGACGCTGTAACGCAATACTATATAACGTGTATACGTTATAACGCAATACTATATAACGTTATACGTTGTAACGTAATACATATAACGTTATACGTCATAACGTAATACTATATAACGTTATACGTTATAAGTTATAACGTTATATACTATATACGTTATACGTTATAACGTAATGCTATATATCGTAATACGTTATAACGTATTATTATATAACGTAATACGTTATAACGTAATACTATATAACGTTATACGTTATGAACGTAATACTATATAACGTTAACGATAACGTAATACTACATAACGTAAGACCTTATAACGTATTACTCATATTAATCTATTCGTAATAACTTTACGCCTAACGTAATATTATATAACGTTAGACGCTATAACGTAATGCTATATAACGTTATACGTTATAACGTAATATATATAACGTTATACGTTATAACGTAATACTATATAACGTTAGACGTTATAACGTAATACCTATATAACGTTAACGACATTATAACGTAATACTATATAACGTTAGACGTTATAACGTAATACCTATATAACGTAAGACGTTACAACGTAATACTATATATCGTAATACTATATATCGTAAGACGCTATAACGTAATACTATATAACGTTAGACGCTATAACGTAATACTATATAACGTTATACGTTATAACGCAATACTATATAACGTTTAGTTTGTTACTGTTATACGTTATAACGTAATACTATATATCGTTATACGTTATAATGTAATACTATATAACGAGGACGCGTTATAACGTAATGATATATAACGTATACGTTATAACGTAATACTATATAACGTTATACTTATAACGTAATACTTATAACGTTACACGATATAACGTAATACTACATAACGTGTAGGACGTTATAACGTATTACTATATATCGTAATACTATATAACGTAATACTATATAACGTTATATTATATAACGTTAGACGCTTATAACGTAATACATATAACGTTAGACGTTATAACGTAATACTATATAACGTTAGACGTTATAACGTAATACTATATAACGTAATACGTTATATCGTAATACTATATAACGTTATACGCTTATAAGTCGCCCATTACTATATAACGTTATACGTTATAACGCAATACTACTATAACGTTATACGTTATAACGTAATACTATATAACGATAGACGTTATAACGTTATACTATATAACGTTAGACGTTATAACGTAATACTATATAACGTTATACGTTATAACGTAATGATATAACGTTATACGTTATAACGTAATACTATATTACGTTATCCGTTAAAACGTAATACTATATAACGTTATACGTTGTAACGTAATACTATATAACGTTGAGACTTATAACGTATTACTATATATCGTAATACTATATATCGTAATACTATATAACGATATACTATAAACTTAGACATTATAACGTAATACTATATAACGTTATACGTTATAATGTAATACTATATAACGTTATACGTTATAACGTAATACTATATAACGTTATATGTTATAACGTAATACTATATAACGATAGACGTTATAACGTAATGATATATAACGTACTAATACGATATAACGTTATATCGTATAACGTAATACGTTATAACGTAATACGTTATAACGTAATACTTATAACGTTATACGTTATAACGTAATACTATATAACGTTATACGTTATAACGTAATACTATAACGTTATCCGTTAAAACGTAATACTATATAACATTATACGTTATAACGTAATACTACATAACCTTATACGTTATAACGTAATACTATATAACGTTAGACGCTATAACGTAATACTATATATCATTATACGTTATGACGTAATAATATATAACGTTATACGTTATAACGTAATACTATATAACGTTATCCGTTAAAACGTAATACTATATAACATTATACGTTATAACGTAATACTACATAACGTTAGACGTTATAACGTAATACTATATAACGTAATACTATATATCGCAATACTATATAACGTTATACTATATAACGTTATACGCCATAACGTAATACTATATAACGTTATACGTTATAACGCAATACTATATAACGTTATACGTTATGAACGTAATACTATATAACGTTATACGTTATAATGTAATACTATATAACGATAGACGTTATAACGTGAATGATAGGATAACGTAATACGTTATAACGTAATACTATATAACGTTATACGTTATAACGTAAAACTATATAACGTTAGACGCTGTGAACGTAATACTATATAACGTTATACGTTATAACGTAATACTATATAACGTTAGACGCTCTAACGTAATACTATATAACGTTATACGTTATAACGTAATACTATATAACGTTATACGTTATAACGTAATACTATATAACGTTATCCGTTATAACGTAATACTACATAACCTTATACGTTATAACGTAATACTATATAACTAGATATACTATATAACGTTAGACGTTATAACGTAATACTATATAACGTTATACGTTATAACGCTAATACTATATAACGTTATACGTAATAACGTAATACTATATAGCGTTATACGTTATAACGTAATACTATATAACGTTATACGTTATAACGTAATGATATATAACGTTATACGTTATAACGTAATACTATATAACGTTATACGTTATAACGTAATACTATATAACGTTATACTATATAACGTTATACGTTATAACGTAATACAATGTAATACTATATAACGTTAACGTTATAACGTAATACTATATAACGTTATACGTTATAACGTAATACTATATAACGTTATAGTATTAATACTATATAACGTTATACGTTATAACGTAATACTATATAACGTTATACGATATAACGTAATACTACATAACGTTAGACGTTATAACGTATTACTATATATCGTAATACTATATATCGTAATACTATATAACGTTATACGTTATAACGTAATACTATATAACGTTATACTATATAACGTTATACGTTATAACGTAATACTATATAACGTTAGACGTTATAACGTAATACTATATAACGTTAGACGTTATAACGTAATACTATATAACGTTATACGTTATAACGTAATACTATATAACGTTATACGTTATAACGTAATACTATATAACGTTATACGTTATAACGTAATACTATATAACGTTATACGTTATAACGTAATACTATAACTATACGTTATATAATTATATAACGTTATACGTTATAACGTAATACTATATAACGTTATACGTTATAACGTAATACTATATAACGTTATACGTTATAACGTAATACTATATAACGTTATACGTTATAACGTAATACTATATAACGTTATACGTTATAACGTAATACTATATAACGTTATACGTTATAACGTAATACTATATAACGTTATACGTTATAACGTAATACTATATAACGTTATACGTTATAACGTAATACTATATAACGTTATACGTTATAACGTAATACTATATAACGTTATACGTTATAACGTAATACTATATAACGTTATACGTTATAACGTAATACTATATAACGTTATACGTTATAACGTAATACTATATAACGTTATACGTTATAACGTAATACTATATAACGTTATACGTTATAACGTAATACTATATAACGTTATACGTTATAACGTAATACTATATAACGTTATACGTTATAACGTAATACTATATAACGTTATACGTTATAACGTAATACTATATAACGTTATACGTTATAACGTAATACTATATAACGTTATACGTTATAACGTAATACTATATAACGTTATACGTTATAACGTAATACTATATAACGTTATACGTTATAACGTAATACTATATAACGTTATACGTTATAACGTAATACTATATAACGTTATACGTTATAACGTAATACTATATAACGTTATACGTTATAACGTAATACTATATAACGTTATACGTTATAACGTAATACTATATAACGTTATACGTTATAACGTAATACTATATAACGTTATACGTTATAACGTAATACTATATAACGTTATACGTTATAACGTAATACTATATAACGTTATACGTTATAACGTAATACTATATAACGTATAACGTTATAACGTAATACTATATAACGTTATACGTTATAACGTAATACTATATAACGTTATACGTTATAACGTAATACTATATAACGTTATACGTTATAACGTAATACTATATAACGTTATACGTTATAACGTAATACTATATAACGTTATACGTTATAACGTAATACTATATAACGTTATACGTTATAACGTAATACTATATAACGTTATACGTTATAACGTAATACTATATAACGTTATACGTTATAACGTAATACTATATAACGTTATACGTTATAACGTAATACTATATAACGTTATACGTTATAACGTAATACTATATAACGTTAGACGTTATAACGTAATACTATATAACGTTATACGTTATAACGTAATACGATATAACGTTATACGTTATAACGTAATACTATATAACGTTATACGTTATAACGTAATACTATATAACGTTATACGTTATAACGTAATACTATATAACGTTATACGTTATAACGTAATACTATATAACGTTATACGTTATAACGTAATACTATATAACGTTATACGTTATAACGTAATACTATATAACGTTATACGTTATAACGTAATACTATATAACGTTATACGTTATAACGTAATACTATATAACGTTATACGTTATAACGTAATACTATATAACGTTATACTATATAACGTTATACGCTATAACGTAATACTATATAACGTTATACGTTATAACGTAATACTATATAACGTTATACGTTATAACGTAATACTATATAACGTTATACGTTATAACGTAATACTATATAACGTTATACGTTATAACGTAATACTATATAACGTTATACGTTATAACGTAATACTATATAACGTTATACGTTATAACGTAATACTATATAACGTTATACGTTATAACGTAATACTATATAACGTTATACGTTATAACGTAATACTATATAACGTTATACGTTATAACGTAATACTATATAACGTTATACGTTATAACGTAATACTATATAACGTTATACGTTATAACGTAATACTATATAACGTTATACGTTATAACGTAATACTATATAACGTTATACGTTATAACGTAATACTATATAACGTTATACGTTATAACGTAATACTATATAACGTTATACGTTATAACGTAATACTATATAACGTTATACGTTATAACGTAATACTATATAACGTTATACGTTATAACGTAATACTATATAACGTTATACGTTATAACGTAATACTATATAACGTTATACGTTATAACGTAATACTATATAACGTTATACGTTATAACGTAATACTATATAACGTTATACGTTATAACGTAATACTATATAACGTTATACGTTATAACGTAATACTATATAACGTTATACGTTATAACGTAATACTATATAACGTTATACGTTATAACGTAATACTATATAACGTTATACGTTATAACGTAATACTATATAACGTTATACGTTATAACGTAATACTATATAACGTTATACGTTATAACGTAATACTATATAACGTTATACGTTATAACGTAATACTATATAACGTTATACGTTATAACGTAATACTATATAACGTTATACGTTATAACGTAATACTATATAACGTTATACGTTATAACGTAATACTATATAACGTTATACGTTATAACGTAATACTATATAACGTTATACGTCTATATAACGTTATACGTTATAACGTAATACTATATAACGTTATACGTTATAACGTAATACTATATAACGTTATACGTTATAACGTAATACTATATAACGTTATACGTTATAACGTAATACTATATAACGTTATACGTTATAACGTAATACTATATAACGTTATACGTTATAACGTAATACTATATAACGTTATACGTTATAACGTAATACTATATAACGTTATACGTTATAACGTAATACTATATAACGTTATACGTTATAACGTAATACTATATAACGTTATACGTTATAACGTAATACTATATAACGTTATACGTTATAACGTAATACTATATAACGTTATACGTTATAACGTAATACTATATAACGTTATACGTTATAACGTAATACTATATAACGTTATACGTTATAACGTAATACTATATAACGTTATACGTTATAACGTAATACTATATAACGTTATACGTTATAACGTAATACTATATAACGTTATACGTTATAACGTAATACTATATAACGTTATACGTTATAACGTAATACTATATAACGTTATACGTTATAACGTAATACTATATAACGTTATACGTTATAACGTAATACTATATAACGTTATACGTTATAACGTAATACTATATAACGTTATACGTTATAACGTAATACTATATAACGTTATACGTTATAACGTAATACTATATAACGTTATACGTTATAACGTAATACTATATAACGTTATACGTTATAACGTAATACTATATAACGTTATACGTTATAACGTAATACTATATAACGTTATACGTTATAACGTAATACTATATAACGTTATACGTTATAACGTAATACTATATAACGTTATACGTTATAACGTAATACTATATAACGTTATACGTTATATACGTAATACTATATAACGTTATACGTTATAACGTAATACTATATAACGTTATACGTTATAACGTAATACTATATAACGTTATACGTTATAACGTAATACTATATAACGTTATACGTTATAACGTAATACTATATAACGTTATACGTTATAACGTAATACTATATAACGTTATACGTTATAACGTAATACTATATAACGTTATACGTTATAACGTAATACTATATAACGTTATACGTTATAACGTAATACTATATAACGTTATACGTTATAACGTAATACTATATAACGTTATACGTTATAACGTAATACTATATAACGTTATACGTTATAACGTAATACTATATAACGTTATACGTTATAACGTAATACTATATAACGTTATACGTTATAACGTAATACTATATAACGTTATACGTTATAACGTAATACTATATAACGTTATACGTTATAACGTAATACTATATAACGTTATACGTTATAACGTAATACTATATAACGTTATACGTTATAACGTAATACTATATAACGTTATACGTTATAACGTAATACTATATAACGTTATACGTTATAACGTAATACTATATAACGTTATACGTTATAACGTAATACTATATAACGTTATACGTTATAACGTAATACTATATAACGTTATACGTTATAACGTAATACTATATAACGTTAGACGTTATAACGTAATACTATATAACGTAATACGTTATAACGTAATACTATATAACGTAATACTATATAACGTTATACGCTATAACGTAATACTATATAACGTTATACGTTATAACGTAATACTATATAACGTTATACGTTATAACGCAATACTATATAACGTTATACGTTATAACGTAATACTATATAACGTTATACGTTATAACGTAATACTATATAACGTTATACGTTATAACGTAATGATATATAACGTTATACGTTATAACGTAATACTATATAACGTTATACGTTATAACGTAATACTATATAACGTTATACGTTATAACGTAATACTATATAACGTTATACGTTATAACGTAATACTATATAACGTAATACTATATAACGTAATACTATATATACGTTATATAACGTAATACTATATAACGTTATACGTTATAACGTAATACTATATAACGTTATACGTTATAACGTAATACTATATAACGTTATACGTTATAACGTAATACTATATAACGTTATACGTTATAACGTAATACTATATAACGTAATACGTTATAACGTAATACTATATAACGTTATACGTTATAACGTAATACTATATAACGTTATACGTTATAACGTAATACTATATAACGTTAGACGTTATAACGTAATACTATATATCGTAATACTATATATCGTAATACTATATAACGTTATATTATATAACGTTAGACGCTATAACGTAATACTATATAACGTTATACGTTATAACGTAATACTATATAACGTTATACGTTATAACGTAATACTATATAACGTTATACGTTAAAACGTAATACTATATAACATTATACGTTATAACGTAATACTATATAACCTTATACGTTATAACGTAATACTATATAACGTTATACGTTATAACGTAATACTATATAACGTTATCCGTTAAAACGTAATACTATATAACATTATACGTTATAACGTAATACTATATAACCTTATACGTTATAACGTAATACTATATAACGTTATACGTTATAACGTAATACTATATAACGTTATACGTTATAACGTAATACTATATAACGTTATACGTTATAACGTAATACTATATAACGTTATACGTTATAACGTAATACTATATAACGTTATACGTTATAACGTAATACTATATACCGTTATCCGTTAAAACGTAATACTATATAACATTATACGTTATAACGTAATACTACATAACCTTATACGTTATAACGTAATACTATATAACGTTAGACGCTATAACGTAATACTATATAACGTTATACATTATAACGTAATACTATATAACGTTATACGTTATAACGCAATACTATATAACGTTATACGTTATAACGTAATACTATATAACGTTATACGTTATAACGTAATACTATATAATGATAGACGTTATAACGTAATACTATATAACGTTATACGTTATAACGTAATGATATATAACATTATACGTTATAACGTATTACTACATAACGTTATACGTTATAACGTAATACTATATAACGTTAGACGTTATAACGTAATACTATATATCGTAATACTATATAACGTAATACTATATAACGTTATACTATATAACGTTATACGCTATAACGTAATACTATATAACGTTATACGTTATAACGTAATACTATAATACGTTATACGTTATAACGTAATACTATATAACGTTATACGTTATAACGTAATACTATATAACGTTATACGTTATAACGTAATACTATATAACGTTATACGTTATAACGTAATACTATATAACGTTATACGTTATAACGTAATACTATATAACGTTATACGTTATAACGTAATACTATATAACGTTATACGTTATAACGTAATACTATATAACGTTAGACGTTATAACGTAATACTATATAACGTTATACGTTATAACGTAATACTATATAACGTTATACGTTATAACGTAATACTATATAACGTTATACGTTATAACGTAATACTATATAACGTTATACGTTATAACGTAATACTATATAACGTTATACGTTATAACGTAATACTATATAACGTTATACGTTATAACGTAATACTATATAACGTTATACGTTATAACGTAATACTATATAACGTTATACGTTATAACGTAATACTATATAACGTTATACGTTATAACGTAATACTATATAACGTTATACGTTATAACGTAATACTATATAACGTTATACGTTATAACGTAATACTATATAACGTTATACGTTATAACGTAATACTATATAACGTTATACGTTATAACGTAATACTATATAACGTTATACGTTATAACGTAATACTATATAACGTTATACGTTATAACGTAATACTATATAACGTTATACGTTATAACGTAATACTATATAACGTTATACGTTATAACGTAATATAACGTAATACTTATAACGTTATACGTTATAACGTAATACTATATAACGTTATACGTTATAACGTAATACTATATAACGTTATACGTTATAACGTAATACTATATAACGTTATACGTTATAACGTAATACTATATAACGTTATACGTTATAACGTAATACTATATAACGTTATACGTTATAACGTAATACTATATAACGTTATACGTTATAACGTAATACTATATAACGTTATACGTTATAACGTAATACTATATAACGTTATACGTTATAACGTAATACTATATAACGTTATACGTTATAACGTAATACTATATAACGTTATACGTTATAACGTAATACTATATAACGTTATACGTTATAACGTAATACTATATAACGTTATACGTTATAACGTAATACTATATAACGTTATACGTTATAACGTAATACTATATAACGTAATACTATATAACGTTATACGTTATAACGTAATACTATATAACGTTATACGTTATAACGTAATACTATATAACGTTATACGTTATAACGTAATACTATATAACGTTATACGTTATAACGTAATACTATATAACGTTATACGTTATAACGTAATACTATATAACGTTATACGTTATAACGTAATACTATATAACGTTATACGTTATAACGTAATACTATATAACGTTATACGTTATAACGTAATACTATATAACGTTATACGTTATAACGTAATACTATATAACGTTATACGTTATAACGTAATAACGTATACTATATAACGTTATACGTTATAACGTAATACTATATAACGTTATACGTTATAACGTAATACTATATAACGTTATACGTTATAACGTAATACTATATAACGTTATACGTTATAACGTAATACTATATAACGTTATACGTTATAACGTAATACTATATAACGTTATACGTTATAACGTAATACTATATAACGTTATACGTTATAACGTAATACTATATAACGTTATACGTTATAACGTAATACTATATAACGTTATACGTTATAACGTAATACTATATAACGTTATACGTTATAACGTAATACTATATAACGTTATACGTTATAACGTAATACTATATAACGTTATACGTTATAACGTAATACTATATAACGTTATACGTTATAACGTAATACTATATAACGTTATACGTTATAACGTAATACTATATAACGTTATACGTTATAACGTAATACTATATAACGTTATACGTTATAACGTAATACTATATAACGTTATACGTTATAACGTAATACTATATAACGTTATACGTTATAACGTAATACTATATAACGTTATACGTTATAACGTAATACTATATAACGTTATACGTTATAACGTAATACTATATAACGTTATACGTTATAACGTAATACTATATAACGTTATACGTTATAACGTAATACTATATAACGTTATACGTTATAACGTAATACTATATAACGTTATACGTTATAACGTAATACTATATAACGTTATACGTTATAACGTAATACTATATAACGTTATACGTTATAACGTAATACTATATAACGTTATACGTTATAACGTAATACTATATAACGTTATACGTTATAACGTAATACTATATAACGTTATACGTTATAACGTAATACTATATAACGTTATACGTTATAACGTAATACTATATAACGTTATACGTTATAACGTAATACTATATAACGTTATACGTTATAACGTAATACTATATAACGTTATACGTTATAACGTAATACTATATAACGTTATAACGTAATACTATATAACGTTATACGTTATAACGTAATACTATATAACGTTATACGTTATAACGTAATACTATATAACGTTATACGTTATAACGTAATACTATATAACGTTATACGTTATAACGTAATACTATATAACGTTATACGTTATAACGTAATACTATATAACGTTATACGTTATAACGTAATACTATATAACGTTATACGTTATAACGTAATACTATATAACGTTATACGTTATAACGTAATACTATATAACGTTATACGTTATAACGTAATACTATATAACGTTATACGTTATAACGTTAATTATACTATATAACGTTATACGTTATAACGTAATACTATATAACGTTATACGTTATAACGTAATACTATATAACGTTATACGTTATAACGTAATACTATATAACGTTATACGTTATAACGTAATACTATATAACGTTATACGTTATAACGTAATACTATATAACGTTATACGTTATAACGTAATACTATATAACGTTATACGTTATAACGTAATACTATATAACGTAATACTATATAACGTTATACGTTATAACGTAATACTATATAACGTTATACGTTATAACGTAATACTATATAACGTTATACGTTATAACGTAATACTATATAACGTTATACGTTATAACGTAATACTATATAACGTTATACGTTATAACGTAATACTATATAACGTTATACGTTATAACGTAATACTATATAACGTTATACGTTATAACGTAATACTATATAACGTTATACGTTATAACGTAATACTATATAACGTTATACGTTATAACGTAATACTATATAACGTTATACGTTATAACGTAATACTATATAACGTTATACGTTATAACGTAATACTATATAACGTTATACGTTATAACGTAATACTATATAACGTTATACGTTATAACGTAATACTATATAACGTTATACGTTATAACGTAATACTATATAAACGTTATACGTTATAACGTAATACTATATAACGTTATACGTTATAACGTAATACTATATAACGTTATACGTTATAACGTAATACTATATAACGTTATACGTTATAACGTAATACTATATAACGTTATACGTTATAACGTAATACTATATAACGTTATACGTTATAACGTAATACTATATAACGTTATACGTTATAACGTAATACTATATAACGTTATACGTTATAACGTAATACTATATAACGTTATACGTTATAACGTAATACTATATAACGTTATACGTTATAACGTAATACTATATAACGTTATACGTTATAACGTAATACTATATAACGTTATACGTTATAACGTAATACTATATAACGTTATACGTTATAACGTAATACTATATAACGTTATACGTTATAACGTAATACTATATAACGTTATACGTTATAACGTAATACTATATAACGTTATACGTTATAACGTAATACTATATAACGTTATACGTTATAACGTAATACTATATAACGTTATACGTTATAACGTAATACTATATAACGTTATACGTTATAACGTAATACTATATAACGTTATACGTTATAACGTAATACTATATAACGTTATACGTTATAACGTAATACTATATAACGTTATACGTTATAACGTAATACTATATAACGTTATACGTTATAACGTAATACTATATAACGTTATACGTTATAACGTAATACTATATAACGTTATACGTTATAACGTAATACTATATAACGTTATACGTTATAACGTAATACTATATAACGTTATACGTTATAACGTAATACTATATAACGTTATAAACGTAATACTATATAACGTTATACGTTATAACGTAATACTATATAACGTTATACGTTATAACGTAATACTATATAACGTTATACGTTATAACGTAATACTATATAACGTTATACGTTATAACGTAATACTATATAACGTTATACGTTATAACGTAATACTATATAACGTTATACGTTATAACGTAATACTATATAACGTTATACGTTATAACGTAATACTATATAACGTTATACGTTATAACGTAATACTATATAACGTTATACGTTATAACGTAATACTATATAACGTTATACGTTATAACGTAATACTATATAACGTTATACGTTATAACGTAATACTATATAACGTTATACGTTATAACGTAATACTATATAACGTTATACGTTATAACGTAATACTATATAACGTTATACGTTATAACGTAATACTATATAACGTTATACGTTATAACGTAATACTATATAACGTTAGACGCTATAACGTAATATATATAACGTTATACGTTATAACGTAATACTATATAACGTTATACGTTATAACGTAATACTATATAACGTTATACGTTATAACGTAATACTATATAACTTATACGTTATAACGTAATACTATATAACGTTATACGTTATAACGTAATACTATATAACGTTATACGTTATAACGTAATACTATATAACGTTATACGTTATAACGTAATACTATATAACGTTATACGTTATAACGTAATACTATATAACGTTATACGTTATAACGTAATACTATATAACGTTATACGTTATAACGTAATACATATACGTTATACGTTATAACGTAATACTATATAACGTTATACGTTATAACGTAATACTATATAACGTTATACGTTATAACGTAATAATATATAACGTTAACGTTATAACGTAATACTATATAACGTTATACGTTATAACGTAATACTATATAACGTTATACGTTATAACGTAATATATATCGTTATACGTTATAACGTAATACTATATAACGTTATACGTTATAACGTAATACTATATAACGTTATCCGTTATAACGTAATACTATATAACGTTATACGTTATAACGTAATACTATATAACGTTATACGTTATAACGTAATACTATATAACGTTATACGTATAACGTAATACTATATAACATTATACGTTATAACGTAATACTATATAACGTTATACGTTATAACGTAATATATATAACGTTAACGTTATAACGTAATACTATATAACGTTATACGTTATAACGTAATAATATATAACGTTATAGTTATAACGTAATACTATATAAGTTATACTAAACGTATATATAAGTTATACGTATACGTATACTATATAACGTTATAGTTATAACGTAATACTATATAACGTTATACGTTATAACGTAATATATATAACGTTATACGTTATAACGTAATACTATATAACGTTAGACGTTATAACGTAATACTATAAGTAATATATATAAGTTATAGTTATAACGTAATACTATATAACGTTATACGTTATAACGTAATACTATATAACGTTAGACGTTATAACGTAATGATATATAACGTATCGTATAACGTAATACTATATAACGTTATACGTTATAACGTAATACTATATAAGTTAAAGTAATCTAATAACGTTAACGTTATAACGTATACTATATATCGTAATACTATATATCGTAATCTATATAACGTTATATATAATAATATAAGTTAGTAACGTAATATATATAGTTATACGTTTAACGTAATATATATAACGTTATACGTTATAACGTAATACTATATAACATTATACGTTATAACGTAATATATATAACGTTATACGTTATAACGTAATACTATATAACGTTATACGTTATAACGTAATACTTATAACGTAATACTATATACGTTATACGTTATAACGTAATACTATATAACGTTAGACGTTATAACGTA